>JAVGWX010000013.1:42981674-43221674 GCA_036924085.1 Ariolimax columbianus
AATGGTGTGGTAGGTGGCAACAAGGTGTGTGGAGGGTGGTAACAAGGTGTGTGGTAGGTGGCAACAAGGTGTGGGGTGGGTGATAACAAGGTGTGTGGTAGGTGGCAACAAGGTGTGTGGTAGGTGATAACAAGATGTGTGGTAGGTGACAGCAAGATGTGGGGTAGATGATAACATGGTATGTGGTAGGTGGATAGCGACACACACCACACCGCTGGTGTTGACATTTATCGAACACAAAAAAAAGGCTTTTGACTCGGTCGAAACAGAGTATGCGTGGTAAGCTCTATGAGAGCAGGGCTTTAAAGCTGACTACAAAGACATGTTGAAACGTGGCTCTGGTGGATGCGCCACCATCATCTGTCCATTCACAAGACCGATAACTATCGCCACGGAAAAAGGTGTGCGACAGAGCGGCCCCATCTTGCCCAACCTTTTTATTGCGTGCTTGGAGTCTACGATGAGACATTGTGACTGGAGTGTGTACGGCGTCGAAATAACCGGACGATCACTCAACCATCTAAGATTTGCCGACGCTGTCACACTCGTTACAGAGCCACCAGCCGAAGTAACACAGATGATAACATCGCTGGGAACGGAGGGCAAACGAAAGCTATGCTCAACCCCTTTGCAAAACCCAGCCCCGTGCACTTCCTACACCACTAAAGATGTCGACGAATACATCTGCCTCGGTCATCTCCTCAACATTGAAAATAACCTGAAGCCCGGGGTTTCCAGGCGCCGCTGAGAGGGCTGTTCCGCCTACAGCTCGATAAAGACGGCAACATACGCCACGAGAGACACCAGACAACGACCAGACCTAATCGACTCAGTGGTCCAACAAACAATATGTTATAGAAGTGAAACCTGGTCTCTGACAGCCATGGAAAACCAGTTAAGGACAACACATGCCTCTCTTGAGCGCCGTCTCGTGGGTAAGCGACTGCGTCAGATGGGCCTACACAACAGTGACATCCGGGCATTGTCATACGCCAAGGATGACCTACAGCATGCCAACAACCCCAAGCACTGCTGGACTGGCCATATACAGTCAGAAGGAGAGACGAACTCTGGAGCACAGAAACCATTCTGGGGCAAAAAAAGACCACCTGTACCGAAATAGCGTTCCCTCTTCGATCCATTCTCCTTAGCCAGTCTGCTCTGTTGCAGCCTGTTACACAGGACCACTACGTGGAGGTGGAGAAAGATCTTGGCAGCTTTGGATCTCTGGCCATGACGATAACAATCAACTTTGTGTCGCTGACCGCCACATTTCACGCACTGCTCAACATCTTGATCCACCATCATTTACATAAACACTCTGACAACAATTTAAACTTTGAGGAACACTGCACTATTTTGTGGAAATTAATTATCAACAATAGTAAGATGGTGATAAATTCATCACAGTGCTATTAGAAAAAAGTGACAGGTAGATAGGTATGTAGGTAGTCCGTGCACACGACAATGGCCAGTCATGCCAGTCATCCATGAACACGACGAGAGTCCAAGGTTGCAGGCAATGAGATTGAAGTCTGTGATTTAACCTAAGCAGGTAGTGCATGGACGATCACGGAGATGGGACCATGTCGGAGATTATCGTTTCCCATCCTTAACGCTCATGTTCTGCTTTAAGAGCTGGTGAACAGAGACATCATCGACAAGACGGGCTGTATGCTCAAAAATGGCCACACGAAGACGGTTTAGCATGGCAAATGTACTTTCGAGGACTGTGTGTTGACTTTGTCGTTTGAGACCCGGACATACCAATGGATCGTAAGAAATCGCCTTTGACTGCGCATGTGGAAGTCTTCAATGCGCTTTTGATCACCGTGCAGAATAGTCCAGGTTTCGAAACCTTACCACAGGATGGGGATGACATGTTATTTAAATTTGTAGCTTGGTTTGTAGTGAAAGCATACTTAACAACAGATAACAAGAATCATTACACTTTATGTATTGGCACTTTATTACCCAACATATTACAAGGAATCGTTTCTTATCGTTCGCGTTCCTTACATAGGAAACATGCACTACTTGTTCTTAACTTAACTTAACGTCTTTAAACTGGCTTAGAAGACTCTGCAAAGTCTGTATACAATCAGTTTAATTTACATTACCTTGCTCTAAAAGCTATGCGCATTCAATCTATTCTTAAATGCATTAATTGTCCCTGCTTCCACTACTTCATGTGGCAATGCATTCCAAGCATTCACCACTCTCTGACTAAAACAACATTTCCTAATATCTAATCTGGTCCTTTCTATAGTTAATTTGTAGCTATTCCATCTTGTTCTTGAATGTGGTTGTATTTTGAAGAAAAAAACTTGTTTTGTCTAATTTATCCGTTTCTCTTGCAGTGATGGTTTCTGTTAAAATCTATTTTACATGATAATATTGATAATCTAATGCACAACCCTATTAAGCCCCCTTCTACAACATGCTTGGAATGTTACATTGTCGGTGGTTCCATTCTTCGCTCTTCCAGATCTGACATTATATAAACGATATTGACAATCCCATTCTTAGTAATTGATTTACACACCAACACTTGAGCAGGCTTTCACTACAAGATAACTTTTCTTTAAATCGAAGTGAAGTATTGATTGGTCGCCCACAATAGTTTGTGTGTGCTCTTCCGAGCTTGTAATACTCGGATTAGTCCACATAATCTCACTTTTTTTGTACACTTCTAAATTATACTTTATTATACACTTCTAAAGATTCTAAATCTTTTTCTTCTTTTTTTTTTTTTTTTTTTTTTTTTTGTGGAAAGTGTTCGTCTCTCTGTAATCTATTGGCGGAGGCCCGCCTTTTCGCACTCCGAACCGAAGCCTTTTAGGTGATAACAGGACGTATTAACTAGTGCTTGGATGCATGTGTGCGTCTGGATGTACATATGGGCTAAGTAGGGCGCTCTCAGAGGTTCAACACAACCAAAGTACAATGGAAGGGCCTAACCCTGAGAGCGTGTGTGAAAGTTGTGTAAGAGAGTGGTTGTTGGACAGAGATGAAACAGAATGTGAGGTAAGAAGAGAGAGGGAGCTGCATTCTGTGTTTTCCCTAAACACAACAAGCTTAAAAATAGGCAACCCTTGAAATTCATAACTTACATAAATTAATTAGTTCTCTTTTAAGACGGATATGGCTTGGCTTGGCTTCATTCTCAATCTCCCATTACCAAACACTGAAAGAGCTTAAGTAGAAAAATGTAGTCCAGAGAACGGAATGTGTTGTGTCGTAGTTTATAGCTTGACTGCGATATGTGCACCTTTCGGTCCAACACATCCGACTTCAGCAAGCATTTTTTTAGTACCGGGTTAGCATTCCCTCTTCGATCCCTTCTCCTTAGCCAGTCTGCCCTGCTGCAGCCTGTTATCCAGGACCACCGCGTGGAGGTGTAGAAGGGTCTTGGCAGCTCTGGTTCGCTGGCCCTGACGCTAATAGTCAGCTATGGGTCCCTCACCACTGCAGTTCATGCGCTGCTCAGCGAAACACGAATATAATCAAACCTGGTTCCATTAGCTATTATTAATGCATTCAAGAGTTCATCGTGAGAAGATTTTTCTGTAGTTGCCACTTTTATGGTGCAACAGAAGCCGAAAAAAATGTTTGCTTAAAAATTATGTGCATCTTGTTTTTATTTGTTCTGCTAGACAAATTCACAGTTCCGCCGTATGTAAACTGGCTCCCATTCTCAATACAGACTCTTTTAATCTTGGATTCTGCCCTATTGTTGTTTTCTTTAAGTGTTGCTAAGTTCCAGGGTGTTTCAAATGGATCATGCCTATCACTTTGTATATGTAGAAGAGTATCATTTACTTTCTGATTTCAATAGACAATATCAACTTCCGTAATGTGAAAAACATGGTACAATACATCTGTAAATGAAATTAATTTAGAAAATATTTCCAACTGAAAAATTGTTGTCAAAATCACTGACAAATGCTAAAAACCATTTCGACTTCGGAACAGGATCTGCATTTCATCAATTTGAATTTGACTTGGCTTCGTTCGTTCTCAATCTCCCGCTCCCAACCCCTAAAAGGGCTTAAGTAGCTGAATATAGTCCAGAGAACGGAATGCGTTGTATCGTAGTTTACAGCTTGACTGCGCTATTTGCACCTTTCGGCCCAACACATCCGACTTCAGCAAGCATTTTTTGAGTAATGGGTTAGCATTCCCTCTTCGATACTTTCTCCTTAGCCAGTCTGCCATGCTAAAGCCTGTTATCCAGTATCACCGCGTTGAGGTGTGGAAGGGTCTTTGCTGGCCCTGACGCTAGCAGTCAGCTATGGGTCGCTGGCCCTGACGCAGCTCATGCGATGCTCAGCATCTCGATCCCTAATTTGATATTACATATTTACAAAATTCAGTCAATTGCTTGCGATGTTCTTTCACTGTTTATACGGAATTTAGCTTAATAATATATATCCTCAAAACTATATACACACTAATAGATACTCCCACAATAGTAAATAGTATGTATAAGTTGAATCTAGCTGAGTGTGGGACTCTTGGCGCACACAAACCAATGGTTAGTTAAACGCTGGAGAACTTAGACGCTAGTCCAGTCAGACACAATATACTGACATAGAGGTCGAATCAGGGTCAGGCACAATACACTGAGCAAGACCACAATCTCTTTTCATCTAGCGCTCCCTGGAAACAGGCTGTATTCAAGGCAGTCTGGTAATAGAGATATGGATCGATGTGATCCCAGTAGTAGTGAGCGCCACGCAGATGAAGCCAAACATAGCACAACTGCCTGGAGGTCCGCGGTCCACCTTCAACAGCATACTCGGGATGTGAGGAAAGCTACTACAACCCGCCAAGTAACGTCCTTTTCAGGGCGCACAAAAGAGTAAACTTACTCATTGTGAGCATTCAACAACAACAACATAGTTACCCTGCATTGATTCTCAAACTTTTTCGGGCCACAGCACCCTAAGTGTACAATATTTTTTCCACCTTACCCCAAGTCAGAATATATATATATATTATCCCGAGGGGGTTTGCCAGGGTCTATGTGCTTGACAAGGACACGAATAGCACCACTGCCACACATAGAGCATGTCGTTAGAAACTGTGTGACATGGCAAAACAACGACCATGGTTAGGTGGTTTGTTAAAAGCAGCATAGAAGGCACCTAACAGGCGGCTGGTCTACTTTGCTCTAGTGTTTGAGTCTATTACGATGGACTCGCACATCATTTAACAACCCTCCATAGTGGAGTAATGATCTGCTCGAGCCTAGCCCGCTAAGAAGGCAATCCTCCTCCTGGCTACATCCAGCTTACATCAGAGATGGGACCTGCATAGGGGCTTATGCACATGTCGACTAAAACTAAGGCTAAGATATATATATATATATATATAAATATATGTCGACCCGGGATACACAAGAATATGTATATCTAGAGATGGCCATGTTCCAACCATTCCAAAGACCGGTAGTAGTAACCATACTTATACAGCACTCAAGACCATGGCTGCTGCCAACTTGGAACAACGGCTCCTATTAATCCTATTTCGCCAGGCCGTGTTGTTTGTTATCGATTACGGACTAGGCATCCTCACACTATCAAGAACACAGTGTGTAATGTTGGAACGCATCCAGAATGAAGGTATGCGTCTGGTTCTGGGCTGCAATAGAGATACCCCGATTGGGATGATGCGGTACATGTTGGGAATTTTATCAGGGATATCCAAACATAAATTGGCACAAGCTTAACAAAGCCTATATGTGTATCACCACAGACATACGGCAACCTCTGTACAATAGTTTCTCAGACATCAATGGATCAAGAATCAAGAGAGGGGCGGCACGGATGGCACAAACAGAGACAACAATTGGACACGTCACTCCAGCTGAGACGATTGCCAAGTGATTTAATGATATATTACCAGAGAGTCATCATAAACTTAAGCAAAGAATGCAGAAAACGGAGCAATAGGAGAGCAGAGCACAAGGTGAATCAGCTGATAACTGAGAACACACAGGAGAGCGATGCGTCATATACACAGACGGATCAGTGGTGCGCAGTGGGACATCAGGCTATGGCTTCTCTGCTAGAATGAGAGGAGAGGTCGTTGCTGAGCTCAGTAGGGCATACATGTCAACAATTTCCAGTTTGAGAATGGAGATTGAAACAGTGGCGTCAGCTCTGAGATGGATATCTGAGACTTTTATAACAAGGGCAGTGATTGTGACAGGCGCGCAAGCCGTACTTTAGAAGGTACAGCAAGGATGGATAAGGTACGAGTGGATAGCAGCTGTTGAGGCCACAAGCCTACAGGGAGTGACATGGATCTACTACCATGCTCATGCAGAGGTTCAGGGCAATGAAAGAGCAGACATCATGGCTTCACAAGCTGCCATTACGGGCACATTAGTGATGGATAGAAGTGACATTTTGAAATCAATCAATGACCGTCTGTTATATGAGGACACCGCAATAAATGAAGCAGCAATGCACATGCTGCAAAGTTTCGACATTAAACGAGGTTCAAGCGGAGTATGGCGCATGAGAAGACGGATCATGAGAGTGTACAACCAGCGAGCTACAGGGACCATCAGCATCCATATCCTACGTCATTTGCTGAGAAAGACTGAGCATCTATGTGTATGCCTATAGTGTAGTGACGTCAATTCTTAGAAACAGAAACAGAATACCCATACAGAGAGGAATACGTCAAGCGGACCCCATCTCACCGAGTCTTTTTTTCCGCATGCCCGAAATCCGTCATCAGCAGGTGCGACTTTGATACCTTAGGCATCAACATAATTGGCAGGCTTCTAAATCACCTTCGCTTTGAAGATTATCTAGTACTCATCACGGAGGCAGCCACAGATACCAATGAAATGCTAGCAGCGCACCACCGAAAGGGAAAGAAAGCCAGACATGAAATGAACACGTCCAAGACGAAAGTCATGCGCAATCGATTCGCTCCCAGTGACACTCCGTCTTCCTAGATGGACAGATACTCGACGACGTGGACAAGTACATCTTCCTTTGACGCTTGCTCAACGTGAAGAACGACTTGAGCCCAGAATTCACCAGACGACATCGCGCGGGTTGAGAGGCTTTCTCTTTCATAAAGCCGGTACTGGACAACATCCCCGACCAGAGCCTGTGCACCTTTCTATTCAACAGCAAGATGCTATGCGGCGGAAGCATGGACTCTCATGAAGAAGATGGAGTCAAAACTCAGAGTGACCCAAGCCTCTCTCGAGAGACGCATGGTCGGCCTTACACTTCATAGCCAGCGCACAAAAGATCTTCATAACTCGGACATACGTCAGTTGTCCCTGGTGAAAGATGTCATTATTTATTCATACACGATGAAACATCGCTGGGGAGGCCACTTACTGCGAACAACGGACGATCGGTGGAGCACGGCGACAGCAATATGGTACCTCAGAGATACGAAATGACCACGGGACAACCACCAACCCGTTCGTCCGACTCCCTTGCATCCAGCAACAACTTTCATGATGCCACAGATGGGCGGCTCTTTATCCACTGATCCACCGAGGTTCAAGACAGAGATCGTTGGAAGGGACGTTGAGACCCGCAATGGTGTAACCACTGCTGAGGAACGGGTCATCCAGTAATATATATATACAACTAACGTAGCATCTAATTTTGGTAACTATGGTTTTGATCTGTTCATAAAGTGCAGTGCTTACACTTTGATCTTTTCTAACATGTCGGAAAGCGATATGTGATGTTCTAAATTACATTTGACACTGAAAAAAGGACTGTATTTTGGGAAACAAATGTTGGGAAACAGTACGATTTAGCAACAGCTTTTAGACATACATATTCTTTATGTTCAGGATTCTTTGGTCATCTGTAGGCCAGTCGCCATGATGAAGTCTATAGTTTTCACCAGGTCAGAGCGGCTGCCCCACAGCTTCTGTCTCAGCTCCACTCAGTTTAGTATCTTATTTCACTGTAAAGTGGGCATTATTTTTGTTGTTGTTGAATGACCGCAATAAATAGATTTACTCTTTTGTGCGGTCTGTAAAGGACGTTAAGTGGCTGTTGGTTGTAGCTTTCCTCCCATCCCGAGCGTGCTGGTGAAGTTAGATCTGGGTGCTCCAGAAAGGTGTTATGCTTGACTTCACCTGCCTGTCGCTCACTACTGCAGGGCTCACGTCCATCCCTCACCTCGTTAGCCGGCCACGGTGAAGGTCTTAGCCAGTATATTTTGCATGACCCTGACTAACAATAACATGTATGATCAGTATGTTGTGCTTGACGAGACGTTAGTCCCCCCCCCCCCCCCCCGGGCATTCTTGAAGATTGCGTCCATAATTCTGACTTCCTGTTCCAAATATCACTCATCTGTGTGTGATATCTTTTAGATTACTGGACAACGATTTTTACATACTAATCCAAAAAATAGACATAATTTCGTTTTCTTGCTATGTTTATCGATTACAGCACCTAAACAACTTAAAAAGTGCTATCAAGATGACCCGGCTACAAAAGAAATGGTGTTGTTATGAGAGATGATACAACATATCAGCATAAATGGCACCATTTCCTTTGATTAATTTAGGATATCTTGTGATTAAGCAAATCAGCAAACCTATTGCTAATTACATAAAAAGGCAAGCTAAGTCGAGCCCATTTTTTCGGAAATACATCTGCATTCCACCAGCTCAGTGTAAGTTACTATCATACTTACTTTCTTAATCTAGTAAACTATTAAATACTATAAGTATAACTAATAAATGGACTATTAGTATTACTATTACTTATTATTAATAACTATTAGTATCTATCAGCTTTTCCGCTCTAAATGAATTATAAATGCAATTATTCTGTATATTTTGTTGTTATCAATAATATATATTTAGCAAAGTAAAAACACACTTAACACAGTATTAAGCTGTGTCACACAGTGTGTGACTGTGTCCGGGTCAGGTGATGCAGCACAGTTAATGAATAAAAGAGTAAACATACTAATACTAATCATGGGCATTCATTTCAACAGCATCAACAAGCTATGCTCATAGGACTTCAGTTGTCTTGACTTGACCTGTCCTATTCCACTGATCCTCATCAGCTGTTCTTTGTGTCCACACTCATCTCTTCCCATGTGGGTTCCACTCTGTTGCATGTTTGAGGTACCAGTCTAATACTCGTAATGCGTCATGGCTTGGGCAAATTAGTCAATTTCATGAAGAAACAAAGACTATGAATGAGTTAAACAGGAAGCCAGGACTAATCTTTGGTCTTAAATACAATAAAATAACTGTCTAAATGTTCTCATAATGACACAAGCCACAACTTAGCTGTACAAATATACTGGCATTGGTCAGTATATTTTGGGGCACACATATTATGCTTAGTGGAACTCAGTGGTCTCGAAGTAAAGTGTCTGCCTCGGGTGCCGGAGATCGTGGTTTCGAATCACTGTTAAAATCGGATGCAGCAGGCCCTAACATCGCTGGAAGAGTGGGCGAACTCATGGCTGGTCAAAATAAATGAGGAAAAAACCACATGTACAATATTCTCGCTATCAATCAAACTCCAAAACACCAAATTAAGTCTAAACGGCAAATACCTGCAGGCAAACGACAACCCAAACTACCTGGGAGTCACATTTGATCGGCACATGACATGGAAAAGTCAGATTGAGAGAAACCGAATGAGAGCCACAGAAAGACTGGCAGGCAATCATGAGGAAACTTGCTGGCACAAGCTGGGGAGCAGACGAAAGCATACTAAAGAATCTGTACACTGGAAGAGTGAGACCAGTTCTCGAGTATGGCATTGTGGCATGGACAACAGCAGCATAGGCGAACTTCGATAAAGTTAGCAAACTCCAGAACCAAGCCATGAGAGTTATAACAGGAGGCATGAAGTCAACCGCCAATTGTAGAACTTGAAAAGATTACAAAACTGCAATCCATGACCGACAGAAGAGACTGCAGAGCCCAGCTGCAATCAGAGAAACTCAGAAGACTGACTGACCGTCCAATGCACCAGAGACTAAATAATTTCGGAAATGGGAAACTAAAGCGAAGAAACTTTGCAGAAATAGCAAAAGCAAAGATGCACGAAGACCCAATGAACGCACTAACAACACCAAAGCCCATCCCTACTGTACGAAAACCTACCTGGAGGCAGCATATATTTCCAGAGGTGGTAGAAAATATACCAGGTATTAGAAACAAAAACTGCCAGTCTGAAAAAGAAAGAAGAGATACTACCCTGAGTTACATAACGGAAAACTACCCAAGCATGGACTGGACCCATGCATACACCGACGGTTCCGTAACAAATACAACACAGTACGGAGGGGCAGGAGCATTCCTGAGCCTACAAAATGGCAGAAAAATAACACTTTCATTCGCTACTGGAAAATACACAAGCAATTTTAGAGCGGAGGCAGAGGCACTGAGGGCGGCAGTGGAAGAAATGGTGACAGGTAAAAGGAATGAAAGCCACATAGTCCTGCTTACAGATGCTCTGGACGTAGTCACAGCACTAAAAAGCCAGAAAAATACTGAACGTAATGATTTAAGAGCAGTACTCTGTCAACTATGCCAGCAGGCCGCACCAAATAGGGTAGTAATGCAGTGGCTTCCATCTCACTGCAACATCAAAGGCAACGAGGAAGCAGACAGACTGGCAAAAGAAGGTGCAAAACTACCACAACAAGGTACTAGTATGACATACGAAGAGTCAAAACGGCTTATTAGAGCTAGATACTTGACCAAATGGGAAACCGAACATACTGGCTACTCCAAAAACGATGCCTATTACCAGTTGAAGAGAAGAGAGCAGGTCGTTGTCTTCAGACTTCGCACTGGCCACAATAGACTGAGGTACCACCTATTCAACAAATTGAAGATAGGTGACACCGACGAATGCCTGTGTTGTACCGGGAAATATGACCGCTGAGCATTTGCTGCAAAACTGCCCGACATACGAGGACCAGAGAGAGCAGATGTGGCCATCACCAGTGGCAACACTAGACAAGCTCTATGGCAGTGTCGACAGCCTCAGGATGACCGCTGCTTTTTTCGAAAAAATAAATGTTACTGTCTGACTGCATACGATGAGGAAGAAGAAGAAGAATCACTGTAGAGACCGGGATTTTTTTCACGTGGATCTTCTGGTAAAAATTCCCCTAATCTCTAGGTAGTGAGATGGACTTCCGTGTCGAGCACGTTAAAAATATCTTGCCAAATATCTAAAAGAGTATGCTTATCGGCACCTGTCAGGACAAAATGCTAGCTAAAAATCTGCCAAAATATTATTTGTACCTTCCCCCAGGTGATTTGTTAAGAGCAACATATAGATGGCGCCTAACTGGCCGCGGGTCTGCTTAGCTCTAGTGTTTTAGACTATTAAGATGGACTCAAACATCGATTAAGCCACCCTCTAAGACACTGGTTGTATACAGACTCTGCAGTGTCTTCTAAACCAGTATGAAGACGTTAAGTTAAGTTAAGCTGACAGCAGGGTCAGCGAACCAGAGCTGACCAATACCCTATTCCACCTCCAAGTGTCGGCTTTTGTATGCAAGAGACATACTATATGATGATGATGTTTATATGGACAGATGGAAATAATATTTCTCAGATCTCCTTGGAACAGATGAAAATTAAGCCACAGAAGCGACAGCTCCAATCTTAGTAGAGGAACCCAGGTAGGGGAGAGAAAATATCAAAATGGAATAATTAAAAACACCATTGCAAAATTAAAGTCTGTAAAGCAGGAAGACATGATGGAATAACATCAGAAATGGTCAAGAACATGGGAACGGAAAGGGAGCTACTATTCATGAAGATTCTCAAGGCAGTCTAATGCCACAAGACTAAACCAAGCGATCTGGAGATTGCCAATTTCTCTTCTTAGTGTTCCTGGCTTGTGGTGAACATAGGGCAGGTGCGTGACATGATCAGAAGACTTCAACACCAGTCTCTGGACTACTAACCTGAAGAAGAAGAAGTGTCCCTGGAAAAGTCTACTCTAGAAACCTGGAACGGAGGTTAAGAGACCTAGCGGAGCCAAGTATGGATGAGGCCCAGTGCAGTTTCAAGGCAAACAATGTACTCTAAACATCTTCACAGTCAGACAATTGAACGAACAGACTCTTGAGCATGATGATGAGATGCATCTCTAATTTTTTTATCTGGAGAAGGCATTCGATAAAGTTCCTTTAGGGCAGGCTCTGAGAGTGCTTGATGAGGACAAATATCCCAGAACCTTTTATCTTGCCATACAATTGCTATAAAATTAGCAGAAATTATCTACAGACAACAAAAGTCAGAGAAGTTCAAGACCACTCATGGAGTTAGACAGGGCAACATCCTATCGCCACACCTTTTCATGCTCCTCATGAATGATGTCATCAAAGCCTGCAAGGAATGGACAATAGAGTATGCAGTGAGGTACTAGAAAATGAAACCAACATATATATTGGAGCTGGCATTTGAAGATGATGGGGTCCTAATCACCAAGTATTGAGGCACATCTCCAAACCAGCCTGCAAGTCTGGAAAGAAGAGTTGGAGAGAACATGAATGTCCATAAACAGCTTCAAAACGAAAACCACGGTCATCACGACAGAGGAAAAGAAATATTAGATAACCCAGGGAAAACAACCACTAGAACAGGTGAGCCAATTCAAATATCTAGACCACAAGAAGAGTTAGCCACACTAAAGGACTTTTCTATGCAATGAACAGAGGATTTCTCAGCAAAAGAGAACTAACCAAGAAAACAAAGATGGATGTATCCACATATATGCTTGTCCTGACATACGGATGAGTCATGGGTAATGACCATAACCGAAAAATGGCATCTACAATTTTTAGAAATAAGGTACTTATATGGTAGATTGGCAAGAAGGGACAAGATCTGTGACCAGGCAATGCACTAAGATCTCAAAGCCCAACCACTGCAGGCTTGAGTGGAGTAGTCTCATCTGCTGTGATTTGGCCATGTCTGTAGAATGAGAGAGGCCAGATACTACAGCAATCATGGGAGACTAAGAGCAGGGATCCAAACCCACAGAATGTCCTAATTGTACAATGGGAAAACAACATACGACAGGACCTGAAGACAGAACTGAAAAGGAACCAGGCCAGGTGAAAGACGTTGGATAGTATAGTCTGGCGATCTCTCAAACAAACCTCTACACCGCAGGGTAGAAGAGGAGAGAATAAGTTAGTAAGTAAGTTACATTAATAAATTTAGGGTTGCCAGGAGTCTTGCTGTGTATTAGCACAAAAAGTAATTCTCACAGTATATTTAATGTTGTCATTTCTCATTACCGGTATGTTTCTCCTAGTTACATTAATGGCTTTTCTCATAAATTTATTTTACACATTATAATATTCCTTTTCTGTGCTTTCCTTTAACAAGGGCTAAGTCTGACAACATGGGCAGCAAAGAGTTAGTATAAATACTGTTTATCAGTTGTCATTATATGACCAAACTGACATTTATGTGTTTAAGTAGTGGATTAAAATCAATGGTGGATTAATTTATGATCTGTATAAAGAATATAGATCTTTGTTGTATATTGATTGGTAGAGCGGTTGAAATGCTTTTCTCGGTGCAGAAAAAAATACTAGGCATATAACCTCATGGAAAGCTTTGGTTTTCCAAGCCCTAAAAATTTGTACCTCACCCATGTCTCAGTTGGGAATACAAGACAATGAGAAAGAGAACCAGTCACTCCATCTCATAAGGCTAAAGACCTAACATAATGAAGTCCTCTTCTTCTTCTTCTGTGTTTGTTTTCAATCTGCAGCTACCAAGCCCTGAACAGGGCTTTGCAAGATATTTGTACCTTTTGGCCCGACACATCCGTCTTCGGCAGGGCGAAGTTCTAAAAACTATGAGATCACCTTTTCTTACCTAAAGGCTACTAATCATATGATTGTATTTTCTTCTTCTACTTCATCGTTTGTTTTCAAACTCCTGCTACGAAGCCCTGAAAAGGGCTTTGCAAGTAGCAGGATGTTGTCTGGAGAACGGAATGCATAGTTTGCAGCTTGACAGTGATATTTGCACCTTTCGGTCCAATACAATGGCTTCAATTGTATTTGAGCTTTATGCTGTTCCTTGTTAAACATTGTCCCTTTTTGGAAATTTAAAAACCTGGCATGCCTACAAAAACTAGATACACTACTCTATTGTTATATTTTAAAAGCTTGAATCAAACTACAAAGTATTCTTATTTCATTGTTCCACAGTTTACCACCACATGGAAGTTAATTTCAAACTACGAATGTTGGGCTTAGGAAGTGCACAAAATGTTCAAAGACTGAGCGAAAAGGATGCCATAGAGCTAGGAGGAGAGATGCTTGGAGAGTTTTTAGTCTTCCTCTTTGCCACTCTGATCCTGCTTTCAGAGTATCAAAGAGGGGCAAGAAAGGAAGCAGCTAAAGAAGAAAAAATAAAACAAGAAAAACTACAATTGCTTAACAGGTTTAAAGGGCTGGAAGCAAAAGCAGAAGTTCATGAGACACAAATCCAAGAATTGCAACACCGGCTCGATGCATTGTTTCCTAATAAAGAATTAACAGAAACTCAACAGTCTAAAAGTTTTTACAGAATATTTTGATAACAACTAGCATACATATAAATGACTTACCATACTTGTGAAATTGCTAATGAAGTACAGCTCTATTCTAAGGGAACAAAGTGCTTAAGGAAAAGTAGTCAGTTTTTATCAAGTGTAACGGATGCCATGCCATCTATATCAAACCAACGGGTATACTATCTTATGCATAAATGATATGTAGATGGCATAGATTTATCAGAACAGATGTTTTCTTTGTTATTTCCATGAGACGCATAGCAGCCCGGCAAAAGCGGTAGGGGTAGACCAAGAAGACGATGGTGCTAAGATATCCAGGAATGACTGAGTATGACTAGTAGAGGCTGGAGTTTTGGCAAGGGAAATAGTTTTTCATACAGACTGTGATGGGAGCGACGTTCTATAAAGAACATGCTACATGATGATGCATAGTTATCATTTATACATAAAAAACATTTTACAGTGACTCCGTTAATTGATAGGACATTAAGAGCTGCAGTGTATCTTTATTCATTATAGGAGTATAGGTAAATTATTTTTTCTTAAAATTGTGCATAAATGATCATAATATATGAATTTACAGTAAGTGTTGAAAGAAAATTATATAACTAATGTGTGTGTTTTTGTGTTAGAATTTCTTTTCAGTTAAATATGTTCCAAGCTTCATGAGAATGTTAAACATGTATTAATTAATGTAATTATAATATTAATTAATGGATGACTGTTGTTGGCTGAATGAATTGCAAACATGAGAGCAACATCAATAACTGGGATAATAACAGTCAGCCATAGTGTACCATCAGGGCAAGAATCATAGGATGTTTGAGATACATTGTAGCCAACCTTCCATGCTGAGACGACACGACACTATTTTCTCATAATATACCTTCAGGGATAAGAGATATTTATTATAGGTTTTTTGATGTGGTTTGTATTTTAGATTGTGTTCAAAATTTATTTGCAACCAACATCTAACATCCACTCCCACCACAAATAAACAATAATTTTAAATATGTACATTTTGTATGTTTGTTGGCATGGACTTTGGAGATTGTGTGAATTAAAATTTGGTCCTATAATTGGGGGCTCAGTGGTCTTGAGCTAAGGTGTTCTTCTGGTAAAAGTTTCCTTGATCTCTGGGTAGTGAGATCAGACTCCCGTGTTGAGTGCCGAGCATGTTAAAAATTCCCCTCATCTCTGGGTAGTGAGATCGAACTCCTGTATTCAGTGTCAAGCATATAAAAAACCCCTTGGCAGTTAGAAATATAAAAGAGTAGGCTTAATGGTTGCTGCCTGGACAAAATTTACAAATTCTAGTTAAAAATCTACCCAAATGACTTGTAATTTTCGCCAGTAAGCTGCAGGAAGTTTAAAATACCTACTACAGATAGCCGATAGCCTTTGGCTACCTAGAAGCAGACATTAACATGCCTGTTTTGAATATCAGGATTCCAAATATTTTTTATGAAGATGATAAACTTTTTGTTATCAGTGACATATGTGAAATAAATGCTATTCATTGAAAACAGTGTGTAGAAAAGTAGTCAAGTTTGTTACCTGTGTATAGTGAGCCTGCTTATCATGGCTTTTACCCCTGTCTAATGACTAAGAACAAAGGGCAATATCTGATTAAAATCAATCGATCAAATATATTAATCAATAACATAAAATAAATATCTTTTAGCTTTGAAAAAATGCTTTTTGTTCAAGCCTTTTTCGTTGTATTTATTTTTGAAAATATGAAGTCTGATGATGCTTGAATCGAAAAAATGAACTTGATACAGGGGAGCGTGGCGAAGTGATTATTGGCACAGCTCACAACCTAAACTTGATTGTGTTCATATTCATAAAACAGCAAGGTCATATCTCTATAGGATGTAAAGCCATTAAAATAATTTGGTACTGAAGTCTAATGCACTGGACTTTTAGGCGTAAATCACAAAACAATGCAATCCACCTAAGAAAAGAAGGCAAAGGATGGAGACAAATATGTAACTTCAACTAAATTTTAATTAGCAAAATATTATTAGTTACGGGTTTGACCTTCTCTTGGCAATGGTATGGTTCTTCCAACTACAGACAGTCTTGTTGGTTATATCATTGCACAAGAGCAATCAAAAATAGGAAACATCCAAGCCTGAAATTTTGGGCAGCGCTAAAAAGCACGGTGCCTCGAAGGGCTGCAGTCCAAGCAACCACCCGATTGAATGTGTTTATAATAGGTAAAATTAGAAAATTTGCTGTTGTATCAGTTATTGCTGTCATATTATTTTACATTTTAGTTTAAATGTATATGTATAATGAATTAGTGTATTTGTTTGAATATTTATTTACCAGCATCTCTATCAGGATTTTAAACAGGTCGGAGGATACATTGAGGATATGCAGTGTAGAGTTTTGCACAAGGGACAACTCACATAATCATTTAGCATTAAATCTGGGGTTCGTCAGGGGTGTCTATCACCTTTTCTTATTCTTGGTGGTAGTTCATTGGTTTATGAAAGAAACGTATGGTAGAAATGGAATGCAGTGGACCTTATTTAAACAGCTAGAAGACCTGGACTTTGCAGATGACATTGCCCTCATATCGCACATCCAACTCCAAATGCAAAAGAAAATATACACACTAGACAGAAGTAGGTCTTAAGATCCATGCAGAAAAGACACATAACACATCTCCTATCTTCTTCTTCATCGTACGCTGTTTACAGCGATATTTACGTTGCACTGATTTAATTTGTTAGCCAGTGGCTCAGTGCATCCGATTTCAACAGGCGTTTCTGTAGGGTTGCCCTCCTTAGCCTTTGGCTGTCCCCAGCCTAACTGCAAGGCAGCAGTTGTTTTTGGTCAGAGTTGTCTCTCTTGGGAAGTTGTCTTGCAGGACTATCGAGTCTTCCCTACTCGTGTCTATAGCGTTTGGCAATGATATGATGGACTATGTACTAGTTTGTACTATCCCGGAAGAGAGGCAGTCCAGTGTGACTTTTTCCCAGGATCGTCACGTCCTGCTAGAAACGTAGCATATGCATATGAGTGAGGTATCTTTTTGCTCGCTTTATTTTCTCGGCTCATCTGCAGTGATGGTACGCCTAGCATTCCCCGCCACCCGTGAGCTTGTCACCATAGGACAGGAGGTGCAATGTCCGCTGGACTGCATCTCTTCTGCGTCCATTAGAATGACTGATAGCAGACAGATGCAAAGAGCGAGGAAGGAGTGCATTTTACCAGGTGCATTCCTGCGGCTCGATCGGGCCGGGACACAAGCCCCAGCAATGTCGTAGCCTCCCATCTCAGCGGTGCTGAGATTTTGGGCGGGATTCTGGCTTAGAGGCGTTCGGCCGTAATCCCTCAGATGGTAGCTTATCAGCCAAGCACGTGGACCAAATGTCAGCGACCTGTGATTCCTCTCGAAATAGTGCATTTGACCAGGTGACAAGCCTAGTCTTGCACGGAGATGTTGTCCGCCTAGGGAGCGGACATATCTCATCGTCAAGGGTTCAGTCTCAGCAGTTCGCAGTGAGGTAGCTGATCTACTGCTTAGGGCACCCGACCGAGAACTAAGTCTTCTACAAATGATTTCATACCTCATCACCGTATGGGGTGAATATCGAGCAGCTTCCCGCCCGCTTTTATCAGCGGACGGCAGAGACCTCATTCTGCGGCTTGACCGGGCGGGGCTGGAGCGTGGCCCCCAGGTCCCCACCATGTCGAAGCCTCCCTTTGCATTCGTGCTGGGCTGCTTTTGGGCGTGATTTTTGGCTTAGAGGCGTTCGGCCGTAATCCCTCACCTCGCACCGTTGGCTTATCCGCCTAGTACGTGAACCAAATGTCTGCGGCTCCTCTTGGGCTTAGCAGGATTACCGTAGCAAAGCCCTGTCATTAGTAGAGTAAAACTGACCTGTCTTCAGAGGGTCTATTTCCAGCACCCGTTCAATATTAGCCAGACCGTATCAATAAAGGGCTTTTAGTTTGTCAATGGCCAAGTTTCTGGAACCTGCGATTTCTGCAGGGTGAAGACCAGATTACCATAGCAGGCTCATTTCATTTTGGGGTTTGGAGACTGAACTGTCTTCCGTGGGTCTAATACCAGCACATGTTCACTATTAAACCCCACGAAGGTGCTCTCTTTTTGACAGTCATTCTACAGTATTGGCGTGTTAAGTTAATTTAAGCCTCAGGCTCCACTCCTGATAGTGCTCTTCCGTCAATTCCTTTATCAGAGCACTGGATGCAGACGAACCGAGCCACAGGGGGCATAACCCCAGATTTCTGAGGGTCTAAATCCAGCACCAGTTCCATATTTGACCCCAGAAAAGTGGTCTCGGCATGTCAATCATTTCAGTGTTGGCTGTGTTGAGTCAAATTAAGCCGCAGGCTCCACTCCTGGTGGTGCCCTTCCGTCAATTCCTTTAAGTTTCAGCTTTGCAACCATACTTCCCCCGGAACCCAAACACTTTGGTTTCCCGGAAGCTGCCCGCAGAGTCATCGAAGCAACTCCTGCGGATCGCTAGTCGGCATCGTTTATGGTCAGAACTACGACGGTATCTGATCGTCTTCGCGCCTCTGACTTTCGTTCTTGATTAATGAAAACATTCTTGACAAATGCTTTCGCAGTAGCTCGTCTTGCGGCGATCCAAGAATTTCACCTCTAACGCCGCAATACGAATGCCCCCGTTTGTCCCTGTTAATCATTACCTCCAGTTCCGAAAACCAACAAAATAGAACCGAGGTCCTATTCCATTATTCCATGCACCATTATTCAGGCAGCCGAGGCCTGCTTTGAACACTCTAATTTTTTCAAAGTAAACGCGCCGGCCACCCAGGACGCTCAGCGAAGAGCACCCGTGGGAGAGAGCCGGCAGACGGTAGGGCAGGAGACAACGGGCAGTGAACCGGCGCGAGCCGGACCGCCCGCCTGCGCCTGAGATCCAACTACGAGCTTTTTAACTGCAACAACTTTAATATACGCTATTGGAGCTGGAATTACCGCGGCTGCTAGCACCAGACTTGCCCTCCAATAGATCCTCGTTAAAGGGTTTAAAGTGTACTCATTCCAATTACGGGGCCTCGAAAGAGTCCCGTATTGTTAATTTTCGTCACTACCTCCCCGTGCCGGGAGTTGGTAAGTTGCGCGCCTGCTGCCTTCCTTGGATGTGGTAGCCGTTTTTCATGCTCCCTCTCCGGAATCGAACCCTGATTCCCCGTTACCCGTTACAAACATGGTAGGCATGTCACGTACCATCGACATTTGATAGGGCAGACATTTGAAAGATGCGTCGCCGGCACATGAGGCCATGCGATCAGCACAAAGTTATCCAGAGTCACCAGTGGGGACGCCGCAACCCCGCGAGGGGAAACGACGATTTGTTTTGAACTAATAAAAGCGCTCTTTCCGCGAGGGTCGGAGCTTGGTAAGCATGAATTAGCTCTAGAATTGCCACAGTTATCCAAGTAGGATCGTGTCATCTAAGGAACCTCGACTGATTTAATGAGCCATTCGCGGTTTCACCGTGAGACAGTGTGAACTTAGACATGCATGGCTTAATCTTTGAGACAAGCATATGACTACTGGCAGGATCAACCAGATATCTGTCGGAGACGTACGTACAGCACACACCGGTCGGCGGAGGAAGGATGTGTAAAAAGCCTCGCTGGGACGGCCGCAGGGACCGACTGACGGGACGGACGGACGGTTGTTCCACCCGTCCCTCACTCCGTCGACCTAGGACCGCCTGACAGGGGCCTCCCACACGCACCAGACGACCGACCGACCGGGCTCGCTCGAGGAGGGATGGCAGCGCTCTGTGCAGAACGGATCCCAACGACCTCGGCGATGAATTTCACTGGGACTAGAGACAATTTGGCCTGCCGGCCGGCCCTTCTCCGTAGGAGAACGCAGGGCCTCGAGGCACGATTCCTGCTTTCCATTTGCCGGTCACAAGCTCTTTGCGAGAGTCGGACCACCAGCGAGACGTACTGTCGAGCTCTGCTATAAGCCTTAGATAAATCACCACGGACGGACCACGTTTCCTGATACGGACCAGACGAGCGCACCTCGGTGGAGGAGCCGCTACAACAAACCGCACCCAATTCGCTCTACGGGGAAAGGCAGGCGAGCGTTTTCCGCAAGCCCGCGCTATCGCTCCGCCTGGCGGGACTGAGATCGCTTTACGAACACTGGTTGAAATTGAGTCGCTGCGGCGAGACAACTACCCCAGATACATCTCCTATCAAATTGAGAGGAACACGATTGGATGAGGTAGTTTCACACATACCTTGAAAACATCATAAACAAGACAGGTGTTGAAGATGATGAGTGGGCATAAATAAGTAGTACTCTTGAGTGGTGTGAAGTAAAGAGTGGAGTGCCACAGAGCTCAGTTTTGGAACCAATTCTTTTCTTGATATATATAATCGATTTGGAAATTGATATTGGATCCATGATTGCAAAATTTGCTGATGGCACAAAATTATGCAGCAGTGTTTCATCTAAAGCAGAAGTGGATATATTGAGGTCGGATTTAGATCAAATTCAAGAAGGGTCTGTAAGCTGGCAAATGAAGTTTAATGTAGATAAATGTACAGACATCTACATGGGTAGATCCAATATGGAACATAATTACAGAATGGGCGAGAACAATATTAGAAAGATAGATAAGGAAAGGGACCAAGGAGTTTTAATAGATCATACAGGTAAAGTGAGTGAGCAAGTTCAGGTAGCAGTGAAAAAGGCAAATGCAATGTTTGGTATGATAAAAAGAAATATTAAACATAGGAGCAAGGAAGTGATAGTCAAACTGTATAAAGCATTAGTTAGATCTAGATTGGAGTACTGTGTACAGGTGTGGAGTCCTTATCATAAAGGGAATATAAACATGCTGGAAAGGATACAAAAAAGAACGACAAAGCTGATAGTGGGATTACAGTTATGAGGAAAGACTCAGAAAAACCAGCCTACAGTATCTAGAAAAGAGAAGAGGTCGAGGTGACTTAATACAGGTTTATAAGATAATCAAAGGAATGGATAAATTAGACTACAACAAGTTTTTTCAAAATAAAAACAAATTAACTAAAGAAAGATCCAGATTAGATATTAGGAAATATTTTTTTAGTCAGAGAGTGGTGAATGCGTGGAATGCATTGCCACAGGAAGTAGTGGAGGCAGGGATAGTTAATGCATTTAAGAATAGATCGGATGCACATAGCTTTTAGAGCAAGGTAATGTAAATGAAACTTATTGTTTGCAGACTCTGCATAGTCTTCTAAACTAGTATAAAAACGTTAAGTTAAGGATGTTAGTCAGGATGCAAAAGGCAAGAGTGGTCTTTGTCATGTTGAAAACCATATGGGCCTTTCAAGTTATCAGAATGCATACCGAACTAAGGATCTTCAGCTCCAATGTGAAGTCAGTCCTTTTATATGGAGCAGAATCATGGCCGGTGACTAAACTCAATATTAGGAGTTCACAGGGCTTTATCAATAAATTCCTGAGAAAGATTTAGGACCTGCAGAGGTTTAACAATGTTACGAACAAAAGATTATTGTTGAGATCAGGACAAAGACAAGTGGAACAGCCATTTTGGGATTAAGGTGATGCTGGATAAGGCCACACACTGTAAAAACCCCAAGCCATTATCAACAGACATTCTCTGTCATGGAACCCGCAGGGAAAATTAGACAAAGGAAGGCCAAAGAACACATGAAAAGAAGACCTAGTAGCCAATACAGAGAGAAGCTGGAAAGAAGTGGAGAAAATTTCTCAGGACAAGCCTGCTTTAAGAGGGTTGGTTGATGGTCTGTGCGTCCTAAGGTGATAAGCAAAGTAGAAGACTACAAAATGTACTGCCCTCTCCATCAGGACATGTGTGCGCATGTGCATGCGCGCTACAATCTACATGTGTTTAAACAGAGCTAATAAGTAATTATTTTGATTAGTTTATCTACATTTTTCTACTTTCTTTGCATATTGTATTTCTTTCTTGTTTTCTTTAAACATTATAACTTATTTTGTTTCCTTGTAAGACTGACATCCAAACATATCATTTTGCTTAATTTGTATCATGTTTACTCAAGTTTACTATTTAATTATTCCATTTTATTTATTGCTTTTGATATGGTGCATTTTCATATATGTACGAGGGGCATTCAAATCAAATCCGTGACTTTTTGTTCTAGTTCTACCTGAATGGGTTATAGTGTGCTGGAACTACTATTATTAGTTAAGGGCACTTGTGTCCTATTACTGTTAGGTGGTTCACTTGCCATGGACCAGTCACGTGACAGATAATTAAAAATGGTGGATAACACTGTTAGTGCTTGCATGGAAGTGTGTTGTGATGAAGTTTCGTGTGAAAGAAGGTGTGAAACCTGCGGAAATTCACAGAAGCCTGCAATCACAATTCAATGATGAGACACTCAGCCGCAGTAAGACATTAAAATAGAGAAGGCCGTACATCCATGAGTGATGATCCCGGCTGTGGTGGTTCTCAACATTCCTGTGAATATCCAGATTGTGGAACGCCTTTGTCCTGGAAAATTGACGCATAAATTGTTGCAAAATTGCACAAGAATGAAGTCTTTCTATGGGTACGGTGAATACTATTATTCATGAACATGTGCATTTTTCGGAAGGTTTGTGCACATTTTTGCCAAGACAGCTTTTCTGGCTTTTGGCCGGTAGAAAAGAGTTCAAGCCTGCACTGAATTGAAGGAGCGTTTTGACATGGAAAGGCATGACTTTTTGGATCGCTTCATTACATGGGACGAAACCTGGGCACATCATTACATGTGACGAAACCTGGCCGCATCATTACATGTGACGAAACCTGGGCACATCATTACATGTGACGAATTTTGGGGTCATCATTATACTCCTGAATCGAAATGAGTATCCAAACAGTTGAAGCATATGCAATCACCACCACCCACCAAATTTCAGATACTTGCATCTGCAGGTAAAGTGATGGGGAGTGTTTTCTAGGACGAACTTGTCATAAATCATTTCGATTTTCTACCCCGTGGTGCCACTATCAACAGTATATACACATTTTGAGTGATGTGCATAACCATCTGCGAAAAAAAACTGCCTGGTTTGATCACAAGGGGCGTCCTGCTCCTGCAAGATAATGTTCGACCTCATACTACTCTATTTGCCACCTGCACAACTCGACTGGGAGGTATTGTCACAACCACCTTACAGCCCAGACCAAGCGATTTTCACCTGTTTTGGACCCCTAAAAGAATTCCTGGGAGGTCAGCATTTCAACATTGATGATGAAGTAAAACAGATTGTCCTGGATTGGTTCAGACATTAGTATGCTATTCATTCCTCTGTTTATCCACTTTTTCCCCCCATCTTCTTACTTTCCCAAAGCACTGGCTACTCTTTTTGACAAAAAATTGATAGTCTTTCAGCCTTGTTATTTACGTTTCTATCAAGATGTCTTCACCATTTTGACGGTTTCATGGTCTTGTTGGACAATATGTCATAACATAATACTGAGGTATTTGATTATCTGCTGTGCATGCACATGTGAAGCCAATCTACAGATATTTCTTGAGGCAAAACAGCTGGTTGGAAGAAACTTTATTTTGCATTGAACAGGATGCACTTTCATCACCATTGTCGGTACATTTGCGCTTCAAATTCAGCCAACTTTCCAGCCTGAGACTCATTCTAAATTTATTTAAGCGAAATTCACCACAGTGTTATTAATACTATCCTACACAAGATCATCTCAGTCCATCGTCTTCTCGAGTTTCATTCTTCTAACTATTTAGGACACCATAAATTAGGCCGCTGGCTCCAATCTGTTTACGGGTAAGTTATCTATCTTCCGATCAGATGACTCTGTCTGGTACGCATACTTTGATATCCGACTCATTGTCGGTGTTTTCAGAAGCATGCAATCACGGACGACAGTCATGCTGTGATGTCCGGTCACCCACTCAAATTCTCACCCGGGCGTCTGTTTAATCAGCATTTATATAATTGTGTGAATGTTGTTTAAATTAAGTTCTGCTGTCTTCTTCTTCTTCTGCATTCGTTCTCAATCTCCCGCTACCAAGCCTCGAACATGGCTTTGCAAACAACAGGATGTAGTCCAGAGAACGGAATGCGTTGTGTTGCTAGTTTACAGCTTGACTGCGATATTTGCACCTTTTGGTCCTACACATCCGTCTTCGGCAGCAGTTCTGCTGTATTTGTCCTTGTTTTTGTAATTTTATTTTTTGTCATACTAATCTTTCTACGCTGAAGCTTTGCAAGCATTACTTATTCGCTAGGATAAGTGCATAAATGTTGCAAGAGAATATATAGAAAAATAAATGGCATTTTGACTACTTGGAAAAAATTGTTTTGGTTTTTTTTCTTATCCAAAAAAGTCCTGGTTTGACATGAACGCCCCTCGTACAAAATGTAGCAAATAAATTAATTTAATTTTTACTTGTTGAAGAAAGTAGTTATACAAATTATGTGATCTGCAAATTTAATAAATTATATATTTTTGTTATGTCTTGTTATAATATTTTTTCGAGTCGTGAAACTTCACTGGAGTAGTTTTGTTTTCCTAATTTAGTTTTGTCACGTGTTTGTTTTTGTTCTTTCAATATTATTTGTTCTATATCCCTTTCAGTGTCTCCTTCTTGCCTTTAAAGGATAAATACATCAACTTTTGCAAGTTTAACCAAGCCTTTTCTCCGCATACCTGGAATCAATCATCAGTCGGTACGACTGGGATACTATTGTCATCAACATAAATGGCAGGCTGCTAAATCACCTTCACTTTGCAGATGATCTAGTACTCATCACAGACACAGCAATGAAATACTAGCAGCGCTCCCACGAGAGGGAAAGAAATGAACATGTCCAAGACAAAAGTCATTTGCAATCGTTTGGATGAATTGGATGACTACATCTACCTTGAACACCTGTTCAAAATGCAGAATGATCTAAGCCCAGAGTTGACAAGACGGCGTTGCGGGGGCTGGTCGGCGGCTTTCTCCTCGATATAGCCTGTACTGGACAATGTCCACAACCAGAGCCTGCACACTTCTCTCTTCAACTCCACAGTACTACCTGCAATATGCTATGCAGCAGAAACATGCACACTCATGAAGGTGACCCAAGCCTCCCACGAGCGACGCATTATCTTACTCACGCTTCATAGCCAGCGCACAAAAGGTCTTCATAACTCAGACATACATCAATTGTATCTGGTGGAAGATGCAGTTATTTATGCAGACAAGATGAAACATTGCTGAGGAGGCCACATGCTGTGAAGAATGGATGATCGCGATAGAGCACAGAATTTGCAATATGGTACACCAGAGACAAGAAGAGACCACTTTTTTTCCCATCTTCTTACTTTTCCAAAGCACTGTCTACTCCTTTTGACAAATATTGACAGTCTTTGAGCCTTGTTTTTTTATGTTTCTATCAAGATGTCTTCACCATTTTGACATTTTTATGGTCTTGTTGGACAATATGTCTTAAAATATCAGAGGTATTTGATTATCTGCTGTGCATGTACATATGAAGCCAATTGACAGATATTCCTTGAGGCAAAACAGCGGCACCTTTTAAGATGGCTGGAAGAAGCTTTATTTTGCATTGAACAGGATGCACTACCATCAGCATCACCATTGTCGGTATAATTACACTTCAAATTCAGCCAGCTATCCTTCCTGAGACTCATTCTAAATTTATTTAAGCAAAATTCACCACAATGTAATTTTTGTTTTTTGTTTTTTGTTGTTACGTTCGCCTTATTTCTCTATTCCCCAAGGCAGTTTGTGTTACACTGTGGTTTTTATTTTGCGCCTGTCGGCCCAGTGCATCTGACTTCAGCATGGATTTTATGTAAGGGTCTGCTTCCTCCTGCATTTTCAAAGGGTTTGCTTCCCCGGGGTAACCGCCGGTGCTGTGATGGGGATCGAACCCAGCACCTTCTGGTTGTGAGCCGTGTCATTTAATCACTAGCCCATGACATCCCCTCCCACAATATTATTAATACTATCTTACACAAGATTATCTCAGTCAATCGTCTTACCAAGTTTAATTATTCTATCGATTTAGGATACCATCATTCAGATCGCTGGCTCCAATTTATTTATGGGTAACTTATCTATCTTCTGGTCGGGTATTTTTACTCTTGTCTGGTACGCATCCTTTGATATCCGACTCATTGGCAGTGTTTTCAGAGGCTTGTGAGCATGGATGACAGTGATGCTGTGATGTTCGGTTACCCGCTCAAATTCTCAATGGGGCGTCTGTTTAATCTGCATTTATATAATTGTGTGAACGTTGTTTTTAAAATAAGTTCTGCTATATTTGTCCTTATTTCTGTCTGTCATTGTTTCTGTCTTTTTATTTTTTGTATCTTTCTATGTATAATTTTATTTTTAAATGTTCAAGCTCATAACATTTATTCAAGCTTTCGCGGACCCAAGGAGGACCTCAGTCACCCGCAGACCATAGGTTAAGAATCGCTGGTTTAGGGTGTACAGGGTTAAGTCAATTACATTCAGTCTGTAAATGTATGTCCCTCGTCCTAGCACTTTGTATCAAAAATTGGAAGTTCCTGTTCTAAGAAAACAGCTGACTTATTGGCCCAGCTCGAGTACGACCATTTTCAGTTTCAGATACAAGTTCACAGGCGAAATAATGAATATATTTTATTTATTGTTCAGAATTTTTACAGAAAAAAACATAAATAAAAGGCATTCAAAGTTAAAAGCGTTTACTTCTTTTCAAAAGTTACCTAAAAAAGATGCAAGTTATTTGTCAAACGCTGTCAAACGCGCAAAGAAGATTTGAATAGTTGCAAATGGATGCTGTCTGGCAACTAAGTTGCCAATATGGCAACCCTATGAAGAAGGGTGCCATCAAACAAAAAAGAAGCCATGGGTGACAAAAGAAATTTGAGACCTTTGTGATAGAAGAAAGTCACTGAAAAACAAAAAAACATCCACCTGATGAGGTCGGCAGATATAAAGATGTCAAGAAAGCGATACAACACAAGATGAGAAAGGCGAAAGAAGCGTGGATATGTGAGCAATGTACAAACATTTTAAGAGAGATTAGACAGAAATGACGCTAAAGGAGCATACAATGTGGTCAAAGAACTGGTAACACCAAGATAAGGCAGGAACTTTATGATCCAGGATAAAAGCGACAAGTGCCTTATTGAGGACAATGACGTACTGGCACGATGGACAGAGTACTGTTCCGAGTTATACAACTATGAGGGACAGAATGAACCTGGGAAAACAATTCTTCCAACACCAACAACTATAGAGGATAACCAACTGATAACGAAGGAAGAGGTAACTGCAGCGGTAAAACATTGAGAAGAGGGAAGGTGGCCGGCATGGACAATATACCAGCAGAGCTCTTACAGGCAGGCGGGGAGGTAGTGGTGGAAGGCCTGACACACATCTGCAAATAAATATGGGCGACATGAAACTGGCCAGACTTATGGACCAAATCAATGGTTATACCGTTTAATAAGTCTGGAAACCTAAAGCTGTGCCAAAAGTACAGAACAATAAGCCTCGTCAGCAAGGTCATGCTTAGATTAATCCTCGACCGATTGAAACCCCAAGCAGAGAACATCATTGCTGAGGAGCAAGCAGGGTTCAGACAGGGAAGAACCACTACAGAACATATTTTTAATTTAAAGCTGCTAAGCGAGAAATATCTAGAACAGCTGCAAAAACTGTATTATGCGTTTGTTGATTTTAAGAAGGCCTTTAATAGGATATGGCATAAAGCGCTGTGGGCAACCATGATGAGGAATAAAATCAACGTTAATATTATAAAGGTCCTTGAACACCTGTATAACAAGGAGTCCAGTGCAGTTCTTGTGAATGGGAGGCGAGGGGACTGGTTTCGCACATCAGTTGGTGTGAGACAGGGCTGTACACTCTCTCCAACTCTTTTCAGTATATTCCTTGAGGGAATTATGAGTGAGGCACTTGGAGGTCACGTTGGTACTGTGAAGATAGGGGGCCGAATGATTACCAACCTTCATTTTACAGATGCCATTGATGGGTTGGCGGGTTCAGAAAGAGAACTCCAGGAATGGGTCAGAAGGCTCGATGAAACAGCTCTTGACTATGGTATGGAGATAAATGCTGGAAAGACAAAATTAATTACCAACAACGCCGAGGACTTCAACAGTAGAATAAAAGTTAATGGACAGGAACCCGAAGTGGTTGACCGTTTTAAATATCTGGGTTCGATTATCAGTGATGAAGGATCAAAATGTGAGGTGTTGGCTAGAATAGCACAGACAATAGCAGCGCTTGCATGGCTTAACAAAATTTGGCAAGATAAACGGTTATTACTATGCACAAAATTTCAGATTAATGCGTAACTTCAAAATCAAGCCATGAGAATTATAACAGGAGGCATGAAGTCAACGCCAATTGTAGAACTTGAAAAGATTACAAATCTGCAATCCATGATCGACAGAAGAGACTGCAGAGCCCAGCAGCAAGCAGAGAAACTAAGAAGATTGACAGACCATCCAATGCATCAGAGACTAAATAGATTTGGAAAAGGGAAATAAAGCGGAGAAATTTTGCAGAAATAGCCAAAGCAAAGATGAGCGAAGACCCTATGAACACCATAACAACACCAACGCCCATCCCTACTGTACGCAAACCCATGTGGAAGCAGCATATCATTCTGGAGGTGGTAGAAAATATACCAGGTATTGGAAACAAGAACCTAGTACATAGTCCATCACATCATTGCCAAACCCTATAGACACGAGTAGGGAAGACTCGATAGTCCTGCAAGACAACTTCCTAAGAGAGACAACTCTGACCAAAAACAACTGCTGCCTTGCAGTTAGGCTGGGGACAGCCAAAGGCTAAGGAGGGCAACCCTACAGAAACGCCTGTTGAAATCGGATGCACTGAGCCACAGGCTTAACAAAATAAAACAGTGCAACGTAAATATCGCTGTAAACAGCGTACGAAGTAGAAGAAGAAGGAAACAAGAACAGCTAGACTGAAAAAGTAAGAAGAGACATAACCCTGAGGTACATAGCGGAAAACTACCCAAGCATGGACTGGACCCATGCATACACCGACGGTTCTGCAACAAACACAACATAGAATGGAGGGGGAGGGGTATTCCTGAGCCTAACAAATGGTAGAAAAATAACACTGTCAGTGGCAACTGGAAAATTCTCAAGCAATTTCAGAGCGGAGGCAGAGGCACTGAAGGCTGCAGTAAAAGCAATGCTGACAGGCGAAAGCAATGAAAGCCAGATAGTCCTGTTTACAGATGCCCTGGTCGTGGTTACAGCACTACAAAGCTAGTAAAATACTGAACTTAATGATTTAAGAGCAGTACTCTGTCAACTATGCCAGCAGGTCGCACCAAAAAGAGTAGTGGTACAGTGGGTTCCATCCCACTGTAACATCCAAGGCAACGAGGAGGCAGACAGACTGGCAAAAGAAGGTGCAAGACTACCACAACCAGATTCTAGTGTGACCTACGAAGAGTCCAAAAGGTTTATTAGGGCCAGATACATGGCCAAATGGGAAACAGAACATACTGGATACACAAAAAATGATACTTATTACAAGCTGAACAGAAGAGAGCAGGTCATGGTCTTCAGACTCCGCACAGGCCACAACAGACTCAGGTACCATCTATTCAGGAAACTGAAGATAGGTGGCACTGACGAATGCACCTGTGGTACAGGGAAAATGACCGCTGAACATCTGCTGCAAAATTTCCCGACATACGAGGACCAGAGAAAGCACATGTGGCCATCACCAGTGGCAACACTAGACAAGCTCTATGGCAATGTCGACAGCCTCAGGATGACAGCTGCCTTCTTTGAACAAATCCAAGTTGACGTCTGACAGCGTACAAAGAAGAAGAAGAAGAAGATTAATGCGTACATTGATCCTATCAATATTCCACTATGCTTGTGAGACATGGACAGTTACAGCTGACTTTCAACGAAGGATTCAGGCCTTGGAGATGAGATGTTTCCGAAGACTTTTAAACGTCACGTACAAAGATCGAATTACAAATGAGGAAATACGAGATAGAATTACAACAGCAATAGGCCTTTTGAAGACCTATTGGCAACTGTCAAAAGAAGGAAACTCGCTTGGTACGATCACACATCGAGATCAAAGGGTCTTGCAAATACGATCCAACAGGGAAAGGTGCAAGGCAGACGACGAAGAGGCCGTCCCAAAAAGAGGTGGGAGGACAACTTAAAAGAATGGACCAATCTCCGACCAGAAGATTGGTCAGCAGTCGCTGACAGAGAAGGGTGCCGTGCGGGTTGTGAGGATGTCTTCACGTGTGCCCCAACGGCTTCACTGGACTACGGGATGATCTAACCTGACCTGATGAAGAAAGTATTGACCCCCTTACAGGACACATGATGATGATGACGATAGTTGAACTTCCGGTACCGGGTTAAAACCGTGACACGGAACTAGATACCAACTTTTGTCACTTACGCGGCGGTGTTTCTAGTATTCAACAATCTGTCCAGTTAATGGGAATGTCGGACGATGTTTTGGCTATAGTGACGAATCTCGTCACTGCAATAGACACAGAAAGAACTGATGTAATTTGCTCTGTTTTGTCTGAGCTGAAAAAAAGTAAGCATCACAAGAGGATCCTTAGTCAGGATCTAAACCGGTAGTAAGAATCTTTAGTCTTTCTAGTGACTACACTACTGTTGGCTGCTGCAAGTTCACAATGGCTGCCTATCATCACTGAATGAATCAGTGCAGCGACCCGAACCTGACAGTTAAGAAGAACATACTTAAAATATGGCTAACTAATAATGAAAAAAATATATTACAAACTAGCTTTCAATGACACATTGTCGGCTTAGTTCAGATTTATAAATTACATAAACTAACCATCATTCATGATTCATGTGCAGTCCAAGTCCCTTGAGTACAGAAACTCTGGCGTCATAACGTGAGTAGGCTTCCTACCTAGTACCTGCTACCCAAACCCAATCATACGAACTGCTGCTCTCAGAAAGCCTGTAAGGTGTAATAGATCTAGAAACAGACTATGGTGTCTTTTTGTATAAAGTACCCTGTCTCTTTCACTGTAGTTAGTATTGTATTATAATGTAATTAAACTATCATACTATGATATTGATGCTGCTTTGTTTTTCTCAAATAAAACATTGGAAAATGTCTTCTGCACCTCTTTGGTTTACTTACCTGAACATACTATGATTCGGCGCACATATTATACTTAATGTGGCTGGATCTATTTCTAAATAGGATACAAGTCTGCAGCTACGTATAACGGTATATCTTATCTTTCTTCAATATTACCATTCATGATCTTTACATCCTGTAGAACAAATATGGTACTGCAAATTCTATTTAGTTTCCTAAATCTCCCCTGAACCTTCTCTTCAATGCTGAGGGTCTATTATTTCTATGTCACTGATGTATGGTATGTTATTGCCAACGATATCCTAAATTATAATGGGGGTTCTCAATATTTTTTGTTCCATTTCACCTTTGTTCAGTAAATGGTTTCAATATCTTTCCCTCTCAAACCCTCCTTCCGACACAAAACGGGGGGGGGGGGGGGGGGGGGGGGGGGGGGGGGGATTTTCCCCCTTGCTGGAACCCCTGTCCTATAATATTTAACCCCCTTTTCTTTTTACCTTCAGCTATCTATGCAAATTTAGCCACTATAGATGTAGAATTCTAGGAAACTTTGTCATTTATGTATTTTCTTTAGTGTATTATATAAGCGTGTGTGTTTTTTTTTGCCATGCTTTAATTTGATTTCTTCTACAAACTTTTGTATACCTCCTGAATGATTGTTCGTATAAGCACCACTCATTTCATTCATGCTGTTACAATTTCTTAAATCCTAATCATGATTGACCTTGAATTTGAGCTTTGAATGTTTTGTTTTTGCACATGTGTGTTACGAGGTCCAGAAATGAGAAAAGTGAATGCCGACTTTAATCTGCTAGACTATAAGCAGTGACTTTGGAGCATTAGACATGGGGGCCAACTACCCCATCCAGCTGAAACTATTAGGCACTCCATGGTAGAAAAGAAATAACCTTTTATTGTGTCTTTATAATTATACGCCTTCTAGTTTCTAGTAGGAGGTAGTGATCCAAATCCTCTATCTTTCCCTCGGTATACTTGTACATTCTAAATCCAGTGTATTGAGATGGTCAGATTGTTTTTCTGTGTGCCATTCTTGGAAGTACTATGATCAGGGCTTGGCAAAAGTGCTCGTCTGTGACAAGCACATTGTAGATGATTGTAGATTTGCTGCACATATTACGCCCGATGTGAAAAATACTTCTTCGTTGACCAGACTTGAAATCACAGAAGAAATTCACAAATATGTAAAGTAATTTTTTTTTCTTCCCATATTACATTTTTCATTGGTGGTGTCCATTCCATCTTTTGATATTTACACTAGTATATAGATGTAAACATAGCTTCTAGAAGGAATGGTGGGAAATGCCCCACAACAAGACCTCACACATACTTTAGGGTAAGCTAAATGTCAATAGGGAAAAGCCTGAAGGCTGGGCACCCCAGAACTGCACCTTCCCCAGGCATCGTAAGTCACAAGAAGGAAACCACACATAAACTTACTACCAGTAGTCAAATGTGTGTCTGAAAGGCAAACCAGTGAAGATACTGGATGACACCTAAGCGCTGACCAGATGGATTTGCTGGATAGGATAGCTTTTGACTACCTGGCATAAGGCACTGATTTGCGTGATTGAGTTCCAGTATTAAAGTATAGGCTCTGCCGAAAACGGATGTGTCGGACTGAAAGGTGCAAATGTCGCAGTCAAACTGAAAACTAGCGACACAGTGCACTATGTTCTACTTGCAATGCCCTGTTCAGGGCTTGGTAGCTGGAGATTGAGCACGAACACAGAAGAAGAAAGTATAGGTGTTCTGTTGAAATTAAAATATGTAGATGAAAAAAAAGGTTGATGTACAATTTTATGTTCACCACAACTGGATAAAACAGTGACAAATAAGGTCATAATAATGATATATTTTACTCATGAGTAATTTTTTAAATTTTATTTACAAAAATGTATGTGCTTTCTCTTCCCTTGTGAATTACATGTCAGGGCCTATCTGGCCATATTTGATAGTGTTTTATGTATTGTGTGTCCTGTCTAATCTTTACTGACATTTAATTTGTTACTTCACTGGTTGCTGTTGGCTCAAATATATTTCTTGCACATTTACATTTTTTTAGCCAGACTTTCTGTACCTTTCTTATTTGGGATTGTGCATTTGTTTGTAGTAAGGCTTTACTCTTTGCTTACATTGCAACTCTAGATACACATGACCAAAGCATTCTGCCAAAGGTTCTCAATGGACTACACACCGAACATGGAACTCTGCTTCACTATGCTACTAAGGTTTGACTGATTGTTCTGACTTTTTTGTAAATGTACCCTAGTTTTACACAACCCTCTCCAATTCTGGTACATTTTTACAAATTTGTGTCTGTCAGTACCGGGAAAGTGCATCTATAATGTATGTCAAATAGTTTTATTCAAAATAAAATATATTAAATTTATGGAGCAGAGGTGGTAGCAAAGTGATTAGTGCACTGGCTTCCCAGGCAATCGATCAGGGTTTGGTCCTCAGTTGGTGTGGGATTTTTCCGAAAGCAATGAGCATGCAATTGAGTTCCGCAGGTTTCAAGCGACCCCTGGTCTCAAGGGAGTGGGGCCAGATTGCCTATATTCTGAGAACATGATACTTACATTTATAGTATTATGAAGCGTTCATCATCATCATGAAGCATGTCCTTTGCAGAACGTCGCTGTCATGACAGCCTGTCTGTAGGAAACTCTATCTTTCGCCAGTCTTCCGGCCTGCTCGTTCAGCATCTCATTGATGTCCTGGGTACATCGTCTACTCCGTCGGCCACTGCCTCTCTTCCCAGTGACCATTCCTTCCATAACTACTCTCTCCAGTCCATTGTGTCATTTGAGATGTCCAAAAAACCTGTTTTGGGTCATTACGTCATTTGTTAGTCAATTATCCTCTACATTCAGGTCTTGCCGGAAGGATTTATATGTTTCTTACTTTGTCTACAGGATTTTCAGGACTCTTCTGTAGCACTGTGTTTCAAAACCACTGATCTTCGCTCTTATTGCTTTTGTAATCGTCCATGTTTCACATCCATAGGTTGCCACAGGAAAAATGCATGTCCTTAGGATCTTTAGCTTTAGTTCTTTGTTTGTATTATGTCATAGGTTCTGCATACTTCTTATCTTCTGCATTGCCATAGTCATTCGTCTTCTTACTTCCTTTAAAGTCTCCATTGTTGTTCAGTATTGATCCCAGATATTCAAAAGTGTTACATTAAATTATTATAACATATAGGCACATTTTTGTTGTATGGAGTAGAAACAGTTTGAGTGTATCAACCTGACATGGGACAGAGATAGCTAGAGATCCATTACTGTCAACCTCCGATGCGGAGACAACACTTGATGATGATGATTTTCACAAATAACAAGAAGGCATTGGGTATTATCGTAAATAAATATCACGCACCATCTTAGTCAATTATACCCACTCAGTTAATTTGTTTACATTTGTTGGGGATGCCATTGAATGTGCTGAGAATGGTGAACTGGAGTGGTTATGTTTTTGTTAGATTACTATTTTCAGCAGCAGCCGTTATTTAGTGAGGATAAATTGTTGGTTTCATTAATAAAATAAGAAGCCTTTACACCTGGTAGTTGAGTTTAATTTAGTTGAAGAATCAACGTCATTGCAGACGGTTTTACCCATAAGTGCTCTATTTTTCTCCATACTTTTGGAGAATCTCAGTATAATGTAGCATCGGCGAGGATCCTCTAATAGATTGGGTAGATTTTTGACATAATTTTGAATTTTCCTGGGCTTCAGCGGTTAAGCCTTCTCTTTTTGATTTCCAACTGCTGAGGAATTTTTAACCTACACGACACTGCACATGGGCGTGCGATCTCTACTGCCCAGAGATTCAGGAAAATACCAGAAAGTCTGTGTGAAAAAATGTGGGTCTCCACCGTGATTTGAACCAGCACTCGAGGTCAACATCTTACCCCGAGACCACTCAGTCCTACCTGGTAAAAGAAGTATAGTGGCAACAGACAGCAGTGACAAATTTCACAAAAAAGTTACATAATGACTATCATATTGGAAAATTAGATGGACATAATTCGTAGAATAGAAGGTGAGACCTATATTTATGTTTATAGAAGTATGAATTTACCCTCTTCCACTGTAACATCGTAATGACAAATGCAGATGAAATAAAACACGTGGCAGAGCTTTAAATATATTAATTGGGTATCAATATTTTTATGCTTGGAAAGAATGCCATGAACTTTCCATAGAATGCTTTAATTTATACCAATTCCAATTCCATCAGAACAGGTCTCAAATGTTGTTATATTTTGAGCCAGAGTTGGTAAACTCTCAATTTCAACTAAATGCTCCCAATGTGTTGTCATATTTTGGGCCAGAGTTTAGGGTAAACTCTCAATTTCAACTAAATGCTCCTAATGTGTTGTCATATTTTGAGCCAGAGGGTAAACTCTCAATTATAACTAAATGCTCCCAATGTGTTGTCATATTTTGAGCCAGAGTTGAGGGTAAACTCTCAATTTCAACTAAATGCTCCCAATGTGTTGTCATATTTTGAGCCAGAGTTGAGGGTAAACTCTCAATTTCAACTAAATGCTCCTAATACATGGCCTCTGACCACAAAAGCCAATCTATTAGCCTTCTTGCACCAGAACTTTCTATTAACAGGAACAATTCCGGCTGTTGACTAGGTTATAAAAAAAAAAGTAGTAGTAATCAGATTTTTATATGGAGAATGTGACTGTCACACCCATATCTGGCAGGAACACTATTCTTTGTCTCACTTCTTTCATACAGCACAGCAAAGTGGACAAAGTGAGAGCATTACTTGCTGGTGGAGCAGATCCTGGCATACAGAACAAGGAAGGGCTACTTCCTTTGGACTTGGCTACAGATCAGATCAGAACTGTCTATAATGAAGAGCTCCTTAAGGCAACAGCCCAATCTAAGTAGGTTCCTTCATGCCTATCATCTGAATTCGATTAATTTTTTAATAACGTGACCATAATTTATATCTCTTACCCTGATTCCATTATCTCTCTTGTTGGGGGACTTTTAGACCAATGCACTGCTGCTTTTAACCTGATATTTAGTTTAATTTGACTGCCTGAATTTCTCACATTGGCCGATGTCAAATATCTGACACAGTCTTACTGTTAACCTTTACTACACTACAGCAAAAAGTGACACAATTTCCCCTGCAGCCACATTATTTTTCAGAACGTCACATTTTACTATGTTATTGTCTTTGAGAGCCTGTAACATTGATAATGTTGAAAAACAGCATAAACATATAAATTCAATGGCTTTTGGTGTCCCAAATATTTCACAGAAAACGAATTATCAATGTTTACAAATGGTTTATCTGTCAGTTTCCACTATAAATATAACTATTGTATCTACATAACAAACTAAATAGATCTACGTCAGAGAAATCTGTTGCAAACAACTTAACTTCTCCACTTTGAAGTCAAATTCTCTACAATCAAATGAGTATGTTCAGACGATTTCTACAGTTATATATGATTAGAACGGCTGTCGCTTTGCAGCGACTTTGTCCGTAAAACTTACCATTTTGTCCATTTCTTTGAAGCGACAAAGGTTTGATAAAGGTTAATGTGAGCTTGTATCTTGAAGTATACATGTTTAAAAAAAATTATTTTTAGCATAGACAAACCAACTGGCCATCCTTACAAATTGTTCTTATTGAACAGATGAAGTAATGAAATATGAAGGTAAGTCAATATGTCACAAACTGATATGGGATAGTTATAAAATGTAGTTTACAAAGGTGGCAGCAACATTCAGTTTTGTTATTGCTGTAGATATCAGATGCTAGGAGCACCCAAGCAAACACCAAAACATATCCTGCAGGACTACCCGACTTACACAGACCAAAGACAGACAGTCTGGCCGGGGCGAGCAACTATGCTTGAAAAGCTGTGCGGGGCCGTCGAAGACCTGAAATGCAGTCTCCTTTGCGAACCTGACTGGGCTAGATGCAAAGCATCAGTTGATCGAAGAAGAAGAAGATGCTAGGTTGCAAATGCACAGCCTAGATACAAATGATGTCTGTGCTCACAGTGTACAATTTAAGAACAGCTTGCTGTTGTGCATTTTTTGAGGGGCAAAAGTACTTTCTGCTCAGCAAATGATATCCATAAGAAAATGATTGTACCAAACTGTTTATGATAAGTGTTTGCGTTAAGCGGTTTGCTAACTGAATCAATAGATTTTCTCAAGGATGCAAACAAATTGTTGATGAAGCCCACCCTGGTAGCTGTGTTGAGATTGCAACAGAAGTATCTGTCTGGTGTCAAAGGAGATGATTCGAGCTGACAGGCAACTAACAATGAAGCAATTGCAACAGGGTGTTTGCATGATTTAGCAAACAGCATAATGCATGATTGATTGAGTTTCCGGAAAGTGTGCTCGTGGTAGGTACCCGGACAACTGACTGGCGAACACAACATAAACTGAATGGATTTGTCCTAGCACTGATAAAGCAATATAGTAAGTGTATCAAAGTTGAGGGAAATTATGTTGAGAAATAAGGGATTATGTAAGTGCAAACAAATATTTTTCAAGTTCATATTTCATTTATTCTTTTTTTAAAATAGCCATTTGGGACCTATTTACCAACATGCCCTCGTATGTGTTGGCTATAGTTCAAATATTTTAGTCATCATTATTTGATCTGTTGTTGTTTGCGAAAGCCCACACTTTTGTGCGCTCTGAAAAAAACGTTAAGTGGGGGGGTTGCAGTAGCTTTCCTCACATCCCAAGCGTGCTGACGAAGGTGGACCAGGGTCCTCCAGGCAGTTGTGCTATGCTTGGCTTCATCTGCGTGTCAATCATTACTATGGCGATCACGTCAATCCCTCACCTCGTTAGCCAGGCTGCCATGAAAACAGCCTGTTTTTCGGGGAGGGCTACTAGGAGGTTGAGGTTAGCGTCTTGGCCAGTATGGCTTGCCTGACCCTGACTAACATGTCTTATCAGTATATTTTGCCTGACCAGAAGTTAGTCTTTCTCCCAATTTGATCTGTAAATGAAATAAAAAGTAGCTGAAAATAGATAATTCCATATGGGGGATTTAAAAAACTGTTGGAGAGTTTACTTCTTTGGAGTTCGTCCCGAAAAGGACATTTTATTACATTGGGTCGTAGCTTACAGCAAGGCTGTGATTGTGCCTTTCAATCCACCACACCTGGTTTCGGTTGGCATATTTTTGGGACAAGGTTTGCCTCCTCTCTTCATTCCCTATTCTCTCAGTCAGGCTGCACAGATGCAGATGAAGTGGGAAATATAGTCTTGGACAGCTCTGGTTCGCTGATCCTGGCACAAGTAGTCGTCACCTAGAAGAGTCAGCCACACGTTGATATTTATATATGATTTTACATATAATATTTTTATATAAATAATAATATACAGTTCATGATTTTGTTTGCAGGGTTATTTTGATGGGCCTTTTCTTCTACAATAAATATAAAACTAAAAGTACTGATACTATTATTTTCCAGTCTGGGTCGTGTTTGCCAGCTCTTAGCCGCTGGTGTCAGCATCAAATTAACGGACAGTCCTGAGATGGTGAACACTCCTCTGCATTGGGCTGTATGCCATGGCAACAGAGATATGGTTCAGTGTTTGTGTGGTGAGTAGTTGTCTTAATTTGTTGGTCCTAATGTCTGTATCGTTTATAGGGCTAATGAATACAGGACATGCCCGTGTGGTGTTAATCTAATGGTCAGTTGTAAACTCTAAATGGTTTTCATGACTATAGTATTAAAAACTCAATTGGTCTTATCATCCCCCAAAGGAAATGGAAGACATGGTAATTGCTGGAGCAGATGGCTTAGGGCTGGGGGACTTTGTACCTTTTTGTTGAAGACCTGTGCTGCACAGTGAGCTGGAAAGGTTTATATTGATTCTTTAATGAGAAGCTTATGACTGTCTTTTAGCACCTTTCTTGTCCAATATAATATGATGTTTACATTTAACCTCATTGCAGCTCGAGGTGCAGACTTGAATGTATATAATGCAAGAGGACTGACACCCTTACACGAAGCTGTTAAACGAGGTGATGCTGGTATTGTGGAAGAGCTTCTCAACTATGGGGCAAACCTGGACCTTCAGGTTACTGCAGGGTACAACCTTACTTGACTTTCAACCATGTTAAATATGAAAAATCACTGCCTGTAATTGAAATTGTTTGGGGCTAGCAACTTCATTATGCCAAAAAAATGTCTACAGAAACTACCACTGCAAGTATACATTAAGCAGTTTGTCACTTGCTTCAGTATGAGACTAACTGCAGTAGTGGCTCTATTCTTTGTAAGGATGTAAATTGGGCAGTTAGTTGGACACTTAAGGTAATATATGCACATCTTCTTGTACAGTTTCTCGCCTAACTTTGTGTGATTAGAATTACACCCATTGAAACAGAAAGTGTACAATATTTTGTTAAGATCAGAGTGGTAAATCATTCTCCTCAGGCATACCAATTCAAAAATTTGGCAGGGGATGCTTCGAGGAACTTGTGTGAGTAAATACGACACTGGTCCTGAAACATCACCAACTTTACACCGGCATTGAATATTCTAACTGGTGTGCATCTTGATTTCTCTGTATCTCCATATGGTGTTTAGTGTTAGGAATGCTCCTCTGACCGTGCCAATTCTCGTCTTTACATCTGTACTCCATGACATGTCAATTGGGCTGTCCAAATAGGAAAAGGCATCCACCTCTTCTGATGGCTATCCATCTAGCATGATTGGTTCTTTGTTGATCGGGTTAATTTTAACCTTTAGCACGCTAGCAGTTTTTTTGAAAAATTTGACCTAATTAATTTTCTTAATTTCTCGCTTTGGCAGTCGTCTTAGAAAATTTTTAATTTTTATGTTTGTTTGTCAATAAATATGATTTTCTGGCGTGTAGACACACAATAGCATAACGAACATGTTGATGTTGTTGTTTTTGTTGTGTGTTTGTTAGTTTTTGAGATTCAAAAAGATGAAGTTGAAAATTTTTGAAAATCTCGGAAAAAATTTGGACTCGACCACTAGGCCTAGTCGCTTCGATAGAAAACCATGGAAACCACAACAACGTATCGATACTGTGTCAACGTATCGATACTGTGTTTACAATATCGACACAACTGTTAGTTTCCAATTCAAACGTAGTTCTTTCATTTAAATAAACAAAATAAACAGATCTACTCGATAAAGATCGTTCCCAACAACCTACTTCCCCTTTCGCAAAAAGTCGACTTGCTCCAAATGGCGTATACAAAATTAAAACTGTTCAAAAGCCATTTGTAATCGAACATACGATACTTTAACCGGCAAAATATCGTGTATATATGGAGGGCGTATTCAGCAGTAAAAAATGGCTGTCGGGAGTGACTCCGTTCAAAAAAAAAAAAATGTCCCGTACACCGTTTTTGTAGGCCGAGTTGGTTAGAAGGGATCGGACAAAGCGTGCTAAAGGTTAAGAAGCTTGATTTTATTCATGTTGATATTTAGTCCCAATTTGGCTGATTGTTCTTTCATCCATTCCAACTTCACTTGCATTTGACTATCTCAGTGGGACAAAAGTACCAGATCATTTGCATAATCTAAATCCTCTGTTTGACCATAGTGTTCACTGAATACCAGTTCCCTTTCCATTTTTGTAATGTCTTCATTATCCAATCTATATCCAGCAAGAACAGAAATGGTGAGAGAAGACATCACTATCTGCACCCCAAAGCTATCAGTCAGTGCTCCTCCATGTATCACTCTACTAACTGGCTGAATTGATATTCTGGTATTCCATAGTGTCTCAGCAGTAGTCAAAGAATGTTTTGATCCACAATTGCCAATGGCCTTTTTGTAGTCTATACAATTTATAAAGACACTGTAATAGTGTGTTTCTCACGTCAATGATATCGGGTTCAATCCCTGGTCTTGACACAGTCCAGTTCACCTGGCTGTAAATTTATGCCTGTCTTGCATTTAAGAAAGGCAAGATGGCGAGAATGTGAACTTGTCACTGCACCTAAAGAAAAAAACTAATACCTAGTAAAGTAAAGTCCAACAGTTCATCTCCTTCCCCGACAACAGTATCTGCTATAGGACAATCTTTATATTTTTGTACTTGAATAAAACTTATACAACTTTTTAGTTTATAGTCTGGCTGGGATTTTTCTTCTGTATAAATTTATCATTCTACTTTTCTAACAATTTGTGATTTCTCTTATATAGATGAGAGGTAAGACGCTTGCCTCTCATGAAATGGAAAGAAACAGTGCGATTTTGAATCCCGCAAGTTTCAAGGTTCCCTGATTTCAACGGACGATGGGACCAGTGCCGTGTTCTATTGGAGATGGACGATAAAACACAGAGATCCTGTGTACATGCTGTGCATGAAAATAACCCTTGGCAGTTGAAAATCAATACAGAGTTGCAATTAGCCACTAACGTAATCAAAGTAATGAAATTCCTACCCGTTATGCAACCCACCTTCCCCCAGACCTAATAAGTTGCAGGAAGTAAAAATTGATGAAGAACGTTGATGACAGACATACACGTGCCTGTTTAAATTCATGTATTCCAAGTGTTTCTCTCTATTATCGTCATGTTTCTCTTTAGGGCATACTTAGATTTACTCCTTTATAGTTTCATACTTTTCTCAAACCTTTATCATCTCTTATCCAACCTAATAATGCCACTCACATTGTGGGCTGCAGGTTAAAACTTGATAGGCTGGCCATGTGTTTGAAGCCCCAAATTTAAAGGCAAGTTGCATCATTTTCTAGTAACCAAAGTCTTCTAACATTGTTATTGTTGCTGTTATCCCATAGCTGCTGAGCAAGCCTATTCTTGTCAGCCCAATGCCATTCTTATATTAGATATAGGTCTTCTTCAGTTGTTTCACTGCTCCTTATACTGTGTTTGCAACTGTCAATAGTGCTTGTAAGAATCATTTCTCATGTCCTCAAGCGCCTTGCACTCAATGAGTAAGTGTTGAACTGTTTCATCAGAGTGCACGCAATGTTTGCACAAGGGGATGTGTTAGGAATTGATGCTTTTCAAGTGGCTATTGACTCTGGTGTGTCCTGTTTGAAACTGAAGGATGAGACTTAAATCTCTTCTATGTAATCTATTAATGTGATCATTACTGAGACATTTCGCTAAATACACTGCAACCCATTGTTCCCATCTAACACTGATCAAATTATGTATTGTTGACGGACCATGACTATCACATCCGTATGTTAGACACATTTCTCATTTATATTTTACACAGAGAGAATGTGGGACAAACTGCCATGGACATGGCTGAAGGACACGAGTCACTGTTGCAGGTCTTCAGAGCTCCAAGACACTTGCTGGAACCTATCAGCAAAATCACCCATGACTTTGGTAAACTTATCTTCAAAGTTGGGGTAAATGGCATTCATCAATAGCTGGGAGAGAACAAGAAGAGGAGTTACAAACACAGTTCAGTTTTAATATACTAAACTCCATGCAAATAATGTTTGCAGAATTTTATTTTTTAAGGGATACTGATGGTGCAATGTACGAGGGACAGTCATTAAGTAACAGCAATTTTCTTAATATTTTTACAAGAGTGAAAACCATAAATTTTTTATGTCTTATCTTTCTACATAGTTCTCATGCCTGGCAACACACTTTGTTCGCCTGTCCACTAGCTCGTGGATGCTCTCTAGAAATGCTCTCTGTTGGTGTGACCTTGTAGCCAATTTTGCACCGTTTCCATTACCTCGATGTTGGCTGCCTTGGGACCCATCTGTTATACACTTTCTTATAACCAAGGTCATCACAGGCAATTTTATGCGCAGTGCCGTGACTCATATTGAAATCTACGGCCGTTTCATCAATACTCGCCTGTTGGCACGAGCTAGCTGGTCGATCTGCTGTTTCATTGTGTCAGTTGCCACACTTGCTGATCTCCCACGCCACAGTTCATAATGATGTATTGAAATTTTTCTTTGAGCCTTCATTCTTTTATTTCTGGTGGTTTCACACCTTCTGACCACAAAATACGAGAACGCCTCGTTCTTCCACAGTGCAAGCCGGCATTGGAGTAGCTATATTGTACAAAATATTGCGCATGCGCATACTGCTCAATCATCATAATCACTACTTGGAGTATTGCTAAAGAGCCATTTTGTGTCCTGAACTGAACTGAGAGGTTAAGTGACACGGCTCACTACCCGAAGGTGCTGGGTTTGCTCTCAACCACAACACTGTCGGTACCCTAGAGAAATAAACCCTTAGATAATGCAGGAGGAAGCAGACCCTTACATAAAATGCATGTCGAAGTCAGATGCACTGGGCCAACAAGTGCCAAATAAAAACATAGTGCGCAGTGCATTGGGGAATAGAGAAATAAGGTGTATGCAAAAAAAATGTTTAAATTGTCGTTACTTAATTACTTTCCATCGTAAATATAGTTTCACATTTTCAGTTTTGTTGTGCATGGTCATTTGCTCTTTCTCACTCCAGTGGAAGCGTCGGACCAGCGCTCTAGCTGGCATCTTTACACAAAGCCTGTGTCGAAAAATTTATGTTGGTACCAAATATACAACAGTAAATAAGCTGATAGCAACTAATCATAGCTGACTGCTTGCATCAAGGTCAGTGACTCATAACTGACTAAGACCCTATTCCGCTTTCAAGTGGTGGCCCAGAAACAGACTGCAACCATGCATCCTGGATAAGAGTTTAGGGATTGAAGATTGAAAGTAAACCCAATACCAAAACTGCTGTGCTAAAATTAGATGTATCGTGCCGAAATACTTTTCAGGACGAAACACAGGAAGAAGAAGAAAAAGTTGATGTGCTCTTCTTGATGAAACTGTCAGATCCATGTTACATCCTGCTTGGTTATCTCTTGAGACCGAACCAGCAGGATCTAGTAGTCCTATTCTTTCCTCTCCTGTAAGTGACCTCGGGATCCACATAAGGAGTGTTGCATATATGCTTTCAAGAATAATATTGATATTTTAAAGGTGTACAGTTTTGGTAATTGCGAACTTGAAAAATGTTTGATTTACACCAAATGATGGGTAAAATGTCCAAGTTGTTTTTTTTAAGGGCTACGTCAAAGACATGAGGGCACACATTGAGGGATTGTATTGTAAAAGATTTACTTTGTCTTATCGACAAAAATCAAGCAGTGAGAATTGTAACTGGACACGAGGACCACATCCATTGGAGAACTAGAAAAAAAACTACAAAATTGCAATCATTGGACGATAGAAAGGACAGCATGGCCCAACAACAGGACACACACACACACACACCACCGGACCGACACACAACCCCCCCCCCCCCCCCCCCAGTACCAGGGAATAAATGGGCTTGTAATGGGGGGACCCGTGTAGGCGGAGGAATTTTGTGACATCAGTGGAAAGTGCAGAATAGATCCATTAATGGCATGTCACAAATAAAACCTATGCACACTACACTAATACTTTGTCGCAGAGGCAAATTGTAACTCTTCACAAATACGCTGTCAGTGAAAGTGTGCAATTGAGAGCAAATTAAAACAGACTTAAATGAACTAAGAGTGATGTTCTATAAACTGGGTCTCTTTTTAAGGGAGTTGTGATATCGTGGATTCCATCTCATTGCAACATTCTTGGCAATGAAGAGACTGACATACTGCCAAGATAAGGTGAAATGCTACGCCCACCTGGTGTAGAGTTTAACTTATGAAAAGAGATACAGAAACAAATGATAAGCAGATAACAGATCAACAACCAAGTGATACATAGTACCAGCTCAACAAAGCTGAACAGGTGGTAATCTTTAGACTTTTCACAGGCCACATCTGGCTGAGATACACCTATTCAACAAATTAAGAATATGAAATACTGATGAATGTAGAAAGACTTCTGAGCATCTGCTGCAAATGTGTCCAACATATAAGAAAAAAATAAAGCACATATGGCCATCAGCAGTACTTATCCGGGACAAACTCTACGGAGATGACCAACAGCTTCAGGCTAACCAATAATCTTTAGCTATATTGAAGTTGGCGTCAAAGCATTAGAAGAAGAAGAAACATCGACAGTTTTACTTTAATTTGGTGTAAAGTAAGTATTTTTTAAGTTTGAAATAACCAAAACTATACACCTTTAAAATATCAATATTCTTTTTGACTGTATATTTACATTTATCACTATCTATGGAATAGTGATGAACATTTACTTGTGTGGGCTCTAAGGCTCATTATTGGAGAGAAACTGTAACTGTAGTAACCTAGGAGTGTTGTGCATGGGACTGGTAACCTCCTTAAAACATAGTTACAAAATCTGCCAGTGCATATAAATGTTATAATGCAGGCATCTGGCAAAGTTATGCTTCTACTAGAGTGAGATAGTAAGAAAGGAGAGTAATGAATATCACATACTCATATAGAATAATGTGTTTGTGTGTGTGCATTGTTTGCTAAAAATGAATTGGTTATGTATTGTTTTCAGATAGTAAAGCCAATTTGGTGCGATTTGACAGTTTGACATCTACAGAAAATGCACTGGTCAATGGAATTGGTGGAGAGAACGGCCTTCATTCCCCCAGACTCGCAGCAGCACCCTATAAGGTTTGTCATGATGATTGTGCCATGATTTCTTCAACACTATCAATACCCGTGCAAAAGCTTTGTCCGTCAATCAAACTGTACAATATTAACGAAGGAGCATCAGTTTAGCAATTATAAGCTCTCTCCATTCCTGCGCCCTTTGCCTGCCTCCATAATAATAAATCTAATTTTGTTTTAAAGATGCAATCAAAAACTTAATTTTAATCTTCCGTGGATAATGGTTCAAAGTAAGAAGCTCTGTTTATTTTTTGAAGTTCCAAAAATGCAGGGTTCACTAATTATTAAAGGGTGCCAGTACTACGCAAATGTTGACAGTTTGTGTGAATAATTAACAATGCTTGATAGCATATTGGACACTAGTTGGTCAACAAAGATATATATGATTTTCCCATTAAGACAAACATAGGAAATTATATATATTGATGTGCAGTGCTGAAATAAAACTAGTGCTGCAAATAGTTTGTTCCTGGACAAATGTTAAGGTTTGAAACTTTTCTTATTTACATTCTTATCATCATCATCACGTAGCATGTCCTTTATAGAAAGTCGCTCCCATCACAGTCTGTCTGAAAGAGACTCGTTCCCTTGCCAAAACTCCAGCCTCCTCCACAGTCATACCCAGGCATTCCTGAATATCTTGGTGCTATCGTCTTCTTGGTCTACCCTTCCTCTTTTGCCTGGCACCATACCTTCCATCACCGTTCTCTCAAGACCATTGTCTCTCTTAATGTGACCAAAGTATTTACATTTTCTAGCCAAAATGGAATTGACAAACCAGTTCTCCTCTTCGCTCAACTCTTGCAGAATGTCTATATTTGTCTTTTTCTCTGTCCAGGGTATTCTGAGGATCTCTCTGTAACATTTTGACTCAAATTTCTTTGTCTAGAAATTTTGGTAATCGCACATGATTCGCAGCCATAAGCTGCCACAGGAAAAACACAAGCTCTCAAGACTTTTAGTTTTGTTGGTGGTGCTCTGCCATAATTTCTTCAGGCTGTTCAGTCTCTGGATTGCCATGGTTATTTTTCTGATTTCTTTCGAGCAGCCGCCATCCTTGTCAATTCTGGAGCCAAGATATTCAAAATGCGTGACCTGATCTATTTCCTTACCACCCACTGTAAATTTATGTTGACATTGTGTTTTGTCGGTGGTCATTATCTTTGTTTTGTTTATGTTTATAAACAGGTTTTGATCTTTACTGTGTCGATTTACAGATGAAATTAGCTGGTCTGGCCCTTCTACACTTCTTGATAGTATCACTTTGTCGTCTGCGTATCGTAACTCTGTAATCTCGTACCCACCAATCGTAAATGTATCAAAACTTTCAATGTCTTCGTCTTCTCTAAATTTCTCATTATACATTACGCATAGATGTTATATAGATAAGGTGAGAGGATACATCCCTGTCTTACTCCCTTTTGTACTGCGAACATTCTACCTACTTGTAAATGGCCATCGGACTTAATTTAACAAATGCAAAGCAACAAGGAAGGCGATGTGAACATTTCTGAAGCATGATATGTCGAGACTGGAAGCCTTTCAAATGCGCAACTAGCGGCTATCAGGGGCATCTGATGGCATGACTGCATCCGCAACGTGGAGGTCTCTGCTAAAACAGGCCTCCAGCCAATCTCAGAGACACGAGTTTCTTTGTTCAGTCATGTTGTATGGCTGGACCAGAAAACTTCTGCCCACAAGATACTACACAAGTCGTTCCTCAGCGCCAAAAGTCTTCCCCCCCGACCGGCTGGAGGTGCAGAAGAGGATGTCCCCAAACAGTATGGCTCCAACAAGTAGCAGTCTCCTCCTCCTCCATGGACGAGGCCTGGAACCATGCTACAGCTGTGGGTCATGGATGAGGCCAACCGGAGAAACGGGCCTCGGACACCTAAGCGAACATTATTATAGGGATGTGGTCACCCAAACTCAGAGCAAACTGAGATCTAGCACATGTGCTATTGCCGTGTTTGGCACCGCAGTAACAAAGACTAGTGGTACCTAATTTGAATTTGGTGATGTCTGATTCTGTTTTTGGCCAATTATGACAACCTGGTCTTTTCTCAACAGTCGGGAGTATCCATCATCTGCATGGTGTTTGCGCTTCCTGTAACTTTACCTTAATAATAATAATGTTCGCCTAGGCATCTGAGGCCCGTTGCATCAGTCGAACGCCACCATGACCAGTCGAAACAGTGCTCAGCCAGACCTCATCTGGGGTTTTTTGCTATCTGTTGAATCCACATGTTTCGGGAATGGCCTCTACCAGCTGGTTGAATACCCTTAGCACTTTGAACTGTCTTGAGAAGGATCTGGTGAGCTGGAACCTCCTGATCCAGCCGGACAACATGTCCAAACAGTGAAAGGCGAATTCAGTCCAGGACGTCTGATACAGTTGCATTGTTCTTTTATTGTAGATTTTGCTTCTTCATAGTTGACCAGATATTCTTCCTGTATCAGTTTCACTCTCTCTTTAGTTTGACTGTCGGCCTCCTTGTTTCTTTTGTTAATGTGTGATGGTATCCACTGAATTGAACATTTTTGCAATAATAATAATAAAATTTGCCTAGGCATCTAAGGCTGTTGCATCGTTTGACCACTGCAATGTCCAACTGCTGAGGCTTGAAACCAAACCTCATCCATTACTGGAGGAGAGACTGATAGGCCGTTGTTACACATAACTGATTTAAGCATCTGGTGAGCTGGTTGAGCACGTGAAAGGCATTTTTGCCATGGCTGCCTCAATTCATTCAGTTTAGTGTTCTTGTGGGATTTGAGTGTCATTATGGCTTACACTGAATTTCCCATATATTTGAACTTTTGGGCCTGTTTAAGTTGGAAATTGTTTATACGCATGTTCACTCGACCTGTCATGCTGTTAATGTTCAAGGTTTCCATCTTTGATGAGCTAATCTTCATATAGGTTTCACAGGTTGTTCCAAGAGCATTTATATGATTGTGAAGTCTATTTTCATGCTCGAATATATTAGGCTCTGATCATCTCCAAAGTATAATTTATGTATTGATTTAGATACTATGCTTTCTGTGATGAATTTCACGTCAAGTGGTGCTATTAGACTGGCTTCGGTTTGGTTAATTTTTTGTCCATATAAATTATTAACAGCAATGGTGAAAGCGCGCATCCCTGTTGGTTATTTTAACCTTCAGCACGCCCCAGTCCAGATCATCTTGACACACTCGGCCTACAAAAACGGTGTACGGAAAAAATTTTTATTTTTTGAACGGAGTCACTCCCGACAGCCATTTTTTTACTGCTGAATACATACTCCATATATACACGATATTTTGCCGGTTAAAGTATCGTATGTTCGATTACAAATGGCTTTTGAACAGTTTTAATTTTGTATACGCCGTTTGGACCAAGCCGACTTTTTGCGAAAGGGGAAGTAGGTTATTGGGAAAGATCTTTATCGCGTAGATCTGTTTATTTTGTTTGTTTAAATGAAAGAACTACGTTTGAATTGGAAACTAACAGTTGTGTCGATATTGTAAACACAGTATCGATACGTTGTTGTGTTTTCCATGGTTTTCTATCGAAGCGACTAGGCCTAGTGGTCGAGCCCAAATTTTTTCCGAGATTTTCATAAATTTCAACTTCATCTTTTTGTATCTCAAAAACTAACAAACACACAACAAAAACAATAACATCCACATGTTCGTTATGCAATTGTGTGTCTACATGCAAGAAAATCATATTTATTGACAAACAAACATAAAAGTTATAAATTTTGAAAGACACTACCATAGTGACTAATTAAGAAAATTAATTAGGTCAAATTTTTTCCCAAAAAAATGCGGCAGGCTAAAGGTTAAAAGCTTCTGTTATTCCATCAGTTCTTATTTCATTTGTATTCATATTGTACAGTGCTCTCACAATATCTAATAGTTGTCCTTGTATTTCATTGTCCTCCAATATTGTTCAGAGTTTGTTCCTATCTACTCTATCAAAAGGTGTTCTCTTGATCTATAAATGTTATGTTCAAATAATTGTCAGGTTCTTTAGCTTAATTGTCTTAAGGTGAATCTCCCGTACAAAATCCAAATAGGGCTTTAATCAGCTGAGATTCAGTAATTGGTCTTATTTTTTGTTCAAGCATTTTTGCATACATTTATTCAATTTATTAAGAGGACTATGCATACTCATTTTATTAAAATCAGCCTAGATCAGGTGGAAAGTGCTGACCAAGACCTCACCTCACATCTACACCATGAACCTGGAAACAATCTGTGTCAAGCAGTTTAGTCAACAAAGTGGGGATTACCACTGTGATCCCCGTAGTGTTGAGCTAGCTGGGAAGTCTTTTATTGCATACATCAAGGAGAACCCTTTTTCAGTTAACCCAAGATTTTTTTTAAAGTCACAACAATGCCACTACTAGAGAAAATTAATCAAGAATGAAGGAAAAAGTACAAATAGCTTGGAAAAACAGTACATTGAATTTAATTAATACATCGTGTTTCATATTCACTCAACATGTAATCTGTGATCCTGCTGTTTCGGGCATAGCAAGGTCTCTAATGCTGCGTAGCCAAATGTTACTGTAGCTCAATTTGTTCAATATTAATTAATTCTATTGTGAAAGAAATTTAACTTTGACATAAGGAGTTCCGGCACTTGGCCCAGATGGAAAGACACAAATCGGCAAAATTACACAGGGTGACTCATTTCGGTTGTTTGCCTTGATGTACCATGCTGGACCAAGGGCTTTACTTAGCCCATCTCTCCATCTCATTGGTGGACGTCCATTTTGGTGCTTAAAGCAGTAGGGCATCCAGAATGTCACTTTTGTGCCCATCTGTTACCATGCAAAAGAACCACATTCCCAGTTCATCACATGTTCATCTTCTTTAATGTTTTGATACCTTTTTTCTTCAGCATGACCCCATAGGAAGATTTGGATCGTCGAGCCCAATCACAACAATTTCTGATGAAAAGGTGTCATTATTGTGGCCTGCCATTCAGAGTATAAAGTTTGGAGGGGGCAAGCCTTTTGTTGTCAGCAGCGTCCTGCCGATTTTTGTGTCACCCACTCATCAAGGAGGTCAGTTAATAAAGTATTTATGTAAATTTAAATAAATCTAATTCATTTTGGGTGTACTATTTGCAGAGACATTATATATGTAATGTAAGCAAATAAAATGGATATCAATGCCATTGGTACATGAGCCAACATCTTGCCAGCATACACCATCCTGGGCTGCTCTTTCTGCCTCTCTCCAGATATAATAATTTTATCTTATTTTCTTTTTTCACATTCTGTTCTCCATCTATTTTTGGTCTAGCCCTCTTTTCATCTGGGAATTCCACGTGAGAGCCTGTTTGGCTATGTTGGACAGTGCTTTCAGTAGAGTTTGTCCTATCCAGCCCCATTTTCTTTGCTTAATTTGTTGTTGCTGTGGCTGTTGTTGACTTCTTTCCAATAGGTTATAATTTATCACCATGTCCTGCCACTTTTCTGCCCACTATCCTTCATAGGTATCTGTTAAGTACGTTTGTAAGGGAAAATAACATGTTACGATCTTGTAAGAAACATTACCAGTGTTCTGTGACGATTTTCAAATTCAGAAGGCCCCGATTCCTCGTGAAATTGGTCAATTTAAATGTTGTTGCCATTTTTAATTTTCACATTAACCTTCTTGTGTCTTAGAAACTAACACACACAACAAAAACAATAACACCAACAAGTTTTTATTCATTTATATCTCTACACACAACAAAATCATATTTATATAACAACAAACGAAAGCGATACAGGTTTTCAAAGAGAATAGCCGAGAAAAATGTGAAGCGCTGAAAAATTATTCAGTGGCGGGAGAAACTTCCATTCTTTCTAGTCATCATTATTATTTATCAGCCTGGTTCCCCCTGGAATATAGGGCCACAACAGATGCTCTCCATCTGGTTTTATTCTGTCTCGTCTTCTTGAATTCTGCCCATGTCACCCTGATTGAACTGAATTTCTCCTCGACCGTTAGTCGTCAGGTGGTTCTTGGCCTTCCCACTTTGTCTCTTTCCCTGTGGGTTCCAATCCAGCCCATGTCTGGTTATGCTGTATGTTTTCTTTCCTATCTAGCCATCCCTATTTTCTCTCCTCAACTTCCCGCTGTATCGGCTGTTGCTATGTTCTTTCGCATAGATCTGTGTCTGCCATTACCTCTGGCCATCTTATTGGCACATTTTTTTCTTGTGCCATCTGTCAAACCCAGCAGGATAGTCTGTGTGTAATGTGAGTTAGATTCTTATGCAATAGTCCCCTTTTATGGCATAAATAGTAAGGTGCAGCGCTTCTATAATTTCCTACTAAACATAGAATCTTACATTCCTGAAATAAATTGACATGAAGTGAATCTTTGAATTATTGGTAAACATCATTTACTGGTATCAGGTAAAACTGTATATTAACCTTCTATGTTTTTCGTACCATCACAAAATGCTCCGTTTTCATCTTTCAGCCACCATGGTGTTAATTCTAGTGTTCCATTGAGTAAAAATTAAGTTATGGGAAAGGTGGTGGTGGTGGTTGTTCGAAGCTACGCAAGCTTAGTTGGGTAACTCTTGACAAAGTTTCTTCGGTAGCAGGTTACAGTGGCGCCTCATATTCCGAGGCGTACTTGAAAAGGTAGACTGGGGGCTCCATGGCTATAGTGCAATTCAAGGCTCCTCAGTAAGCAAACCACAATGGGGATCACAATGTCGATTCCCACCTTGTTGGCTGGACTGCTGTGACACAACCTGTTTAAGGAGCACTAGCAATGGTGTAGTGTGTGTGTGTGTGTGCGTCTCTCTCTCTCTTGAGCATAGTGCCAGTACCAATTTTGTACATTTAGAAAACTGAAAAGTGTCACAACTGGGTCTGCAGCCCATTGTCAAAGAACATATTAACAAAGAACAAATGCTGGAAAAAGAGCTGTTGGAAAAAGTGGATACCTTGACCTATTTGAGCAGCACACTTGACACAACAGGAGGTACAGATACAAATGTAAAGACCAGAATTGGAAAGGCAAGAATGGCATTTCTGACACTTAACAACATATGCTGATCCAGAGAAATCAAAATTCACACCAAAGTTGGAATTTTCAACATCTGTGTCAAGTTGGTGTTGTATAATAGAGCCAAAATATGGAGAGCGACCCAGGTCATACATCAAAGACCCCAGTCCTTCTTTAACCTTAAGCACGCCCTTGTCCGATCCCTTCTAACCAGCTCGGCCTGCAAAAACGGTGTGCGGAAAAAAAAATTTTTTTTTTGAACGGAGTCACTCCTGACAGCCATTTTTTACTGCTGACTACGCCCTCCATATATACACGATATTTTGCCGGTTAAAGTATCGTATGTGCGATTACAAATGGCTTTTGAACAGTTTTAATTTTGTATACGCTGTTTGGAGCAAGCCGACTTTTTGCGAAAGGGGAAGTAGGTTGTTGAGAAAGATTTTTATCGCGTAGATCTGTTTATTTTGTTTGTTTAAATGAAAGAACTACGTTTGAATTGGAAACTAACAGTTGTGGCGATATTGTAAACACAGTATCGATACGTTGTTGTGGTTTCCATGGTTTTCTATCGAAGCGACTAGGCCTAGTGGTCGAGTCCAAATTTTTCCCGAGATTTTCATAAATTTTCAACTTCATCTTTTTAAATCTCAAAAATTAACAAACATACAACAAAAACAATAACACCCACATGTTCGTTATGCTATTGTGTATCTACACACCAGAAAATCATATTTATTGACAAACAAACATAAAAGTTACAAATTTTGAAAGACGACTACCACAGCGACTAATTAAGAAAATTAATTAGGTCAAATTTTTTTCAAAAATAATGTGGAGTGCGTAAGGTTAACCTGTAGCACACCCTTGTCCGTTCTCTTTGAACCAGCTCGGCCTGCAAAAACGGTGTGCGGAAAAAAAATTTTTTTTTTTGAACGGAGTCACTCCTGACAGCCATTTTTTACTGCTGACTACGCCCTCCATATATACACGATATTTTGCCGGTTAAAGTATCGTGTGTTCGATTACAAATGGCTTTTGAACAGTTTTAATTTTGTATACGCCGTTTGGAGCAAGCCGACTTTTTGCGAAAGGGGAAGTAGGTTGTTGAGAAAGATTTTTATCGCGTAGATCTGTTTATTTTGTTAGTTTAAATGAAAGAACTACGTTTGAATTGGAAACTAACAGTTGTGGCGATATTGTAAACACAGTATCGATACGTTGTTGTGGTTTCCATGGTTTTCAATCGAAGCGACTAGGCCTAGCGGTCGAGTCCAAATTTTTCCCGAGATTTTCATAAATTTTCAACTTCATCTTTTTAAATCTCAAAAACTAACAAACATACAACAAAAACAATAACACCCACATGTTCGTTATGCTATTGTGTATCTACACACCAGAAAATCATATTTATTGACAAACAAACATAAAAGTTACAAATTTTGAAAGACGACTACCACAGCGACTAATTAAGAAAATTAATTAGGTCAAATTTTTTTCAAGAATTATGTGGAGTGCGTAAGGTTAATACTGCTAAATAAACAAATTAAACAGATCTATCTCAGAAAAATATGTGGCAACAACTTACTTTCATCACCAGCAATAAGAGAATACATCGTTTCAAAATTCTCTTTCAAACTAAACCGGCCATCTTTCTTGTTTACATCTACACGACAGCATTGCCAATTTTTAGGTTCAATTTCCCGGATGTTTCAACAGTGTAAATGCACGACAATGCTGTAGAATGATTTTCTCATCGCCTGCGTAGTTTTTTTGAGTAATAAATTACTGCACTTGTGCTAAAGATTAACTTGTTTTCCCAGGACTTAGCAGCAATTGTTTAACTAATATTGATACATAAACTTCCACTGCTAAGTCAATCATTGCTTTGGTGCAGATTTCCTGCACAGAGACCAGCTGTAGTACTGGGCTGATGCTCCTGCTGGTGTGATCAAGGAATAATGTTGATAATAATCAAAAGAGTTGATTTATTCCATTTATTTTCTCAATGTTTCTTCTGTGATAAGAGATTGTGTTGCATATTGATGATGGTTGCAAAGGCTAACGCCAGGATTATGTGAAGCATTCTTACTTAGACCCAACCTCATGCCCACACTCATGGAAACACTGTGTTACAGTAGCATGGCCAATGTCGTGGGGATCGATGTTCTGATCACCATAGTTGTTAGCTGGTTAAGAAAACTTTCATTGCAATACAGCAAGGATGGAAACGGGCTATGTTATACTAGCCTGGCCAATGTGGCGGGGATCGATAATTGTGATCACCATAATTGTGAGTCGGCTTGGAAGCACGCTATGTTACAGTAACCTGGCCAATGTGGTGGAGATCAATGTTGCGATCACCATAATTGTGAACCTGCTAAGAAACCTTTCATTGCACTACATCGAGGAGAAACCATGTTCACCGCCTTTATTACTGCCTGTGGTGTAAGAAGAGCCACTGCAAACGCACTACCAAAAATAATCAGTCAAGAATTAAGAGCTGATTACAAGAATCTTTGAAAGCTACACCAAGAAATAATAGAGAATTGAACTTCCTTTTACCAGCCACAGCCTCAGACATAGGATTCTTATGGAACTTGAGGCGTCACATGTTTGAAGATCTGGATATGGATCTATGTCTCTATCTGCTCAGCCCTTTGTCTTTGTTTGAATCACCGCACGTCATTTGTCTTGTCAACAAACACCTAGTTTGTCAGCAGGGAGCCTACAAGATTACAGTTACTCCAAAGCAGGTGGGTGTTTATGGTACTTTCATTATTACTCGAGTGGCCAAGTAGTTAGGATTAGAATACTAATCTCTTGATCATCTTGACACATGGGTTCAAACCCTAGTGTCGCCTAGGGGTATGTATTTAAAATTAAAACTTAACCTCATTGCAGTGACTGCCAGAGCAAGCTGCATCTATTTCATAGATCTATAAATGGTGAATAGATCAAATATTCTTGATTTCTTCTGTGTCTTGAAATCTTGTCCCTTTGTCGAAACTGCAGCACAGTGAATTAGCTGGCATCAGCCAGCGACTCATGTGACTAGCCTCTTGCATCAAGGTCAGCGAACCAAACCTGTCCAATGTCATGTTTCAGTACAAAATCCTGGATGAGATAAGATGCATGGGTTGGAGCATTGCCATGATGGATCCTCTGGCCCATTCATTGCACCTCACCTAAGGTTTATTTCTCAAACACAGCATTGGACAGTGTCTGCACTTTCCAGACATAGCTCCCTTGTGACTTTTGGCTCTTTCCTATACTCAAGGTGCCACTCAAAGGTCCAGATTTCAGGACATAGAAGAAATCTAGACAACTGTGACAAAGCGTCAGTTGGAGATTCCCCAAAATGACTTCCAGAAATGCTTCCAGAAGTGGAACCTATTTCGAAAGGGATTAGGTTGGTTTTGAATTAAATAAGTAAGTCAGTTTGTTTTTTCTCAGCATAAGTTGGGAATCTTTTTGATCAGTTCTTCTATGCAATGCCATATATAAAGATACCTATACATTTTTAGTCATTGTACAAAATATATATTTGACAGATGTAGTACCATAGTGGACACTGCCACCGATGATGAGGTGTTAGAAACTTCATTGTACAGTATCTGTTTTTATTATGAAGTGGGGTAACCAGTTCCATTCCTTGCTGCATTACGTTATTTAACTATGTCAAATACCAATTTACAGCTGGGTAGACTGACTGGAGCATGTCCCTACTGGGGAGCTGTGTGAGAAGCCAGCATTTTTGCTACTCAACTCTTATATGTATTTATAACATAAATATAAAGTAGTTTCATTTCTTGACACACATTACGATGTTCTGGCTTCTGTTGTTGCTTCACAGCTAAAAATTATTTGTGGTGACATGGAAAGCTTAAACAGCGCAATATCAACTGTTCTGCAGCTCTTATCTCTGTACAAAAATGAAGACACTGTCTCTATTCCTACCCTACTGGTGAGTAGCAGCATACTGTAAAAGAGAGAGTCTAGGTGAGGGATAGAATGAGTGAGTGTAAGTGAGGGAAATAGAATGAGTATGTGGGAGAGAGAGAGTGTGAGTAAGTGCATGTGTGTGTGAGAGAGAATGGGAGGGAGTGAGTGAGCATGTGTGTGTCTGTTAGAGAGACAGATAGGGAGAATGAGAGAGAGAGAGAGCACTATCCACGCGAGTGCAGTCCCAAGAGAGGATGTTTTGTCCTATGAGGGAGGAAAAAAAGAATCTGACCCATGTGGCATTCATTGAAAACCCTCCCAGTCAAAATATACTAACCAGACATGTAAGGTCCAGGCAAAACATACTGGACAAGACCCTCACTTTGGCTTCCTCATAACCCATTCTGGAGATAGGCTGTTTTCATGGCAGCCTGGCTGTCAAGGTGAAGGATCAACGTGATCCCCGTAGTAGTGGGTGACACGCAGATGAAACCAAGCATAGCACAACCACCTGGAGGACCCCTGTCAACCTTCATCAGCACGCTCAGAATGTGAAGAAAGCTATGAGAACCTGCCACTTAACGCCCTTTTCAGGGCGCACAAAAGAGAAATCCTGCTCATTTGGGCATTCAACAACAGCATGTCAGTGATTAATAGGTATATTATTTTCTAAAAATGTTGCATTCTTTACTCGTTCAGTCAGTGCCAACTTAAACACACAAAAAGTGTAAATTAAGAAATATAGAACCTTTTTCTTGGTTGTTTGCTCTAAAATAATCAAATCTATTACCCTCATTAACTTGGTAGTGTGCCACATGATCTCTTATAACCATTCAGTTTATCCCTTATCTAGATTGGTGAATACGATCTTGCCACTCTGTTCCTCTTGTTGAGCTGACACACATGAATAACATGCTCTACTGTTTGTCTGTCCTCACCGCCACAACATTAACCCATGTCTGTTTGTCCGATTTGTAATTTATTGAATTTATGGTATTGGGGTCAGCAGTGGTCGATTCACAGTTTGAATATTGTCATTTATTTATTCTAAGTAGTAGCATGCCTCTGTTATTGTTTTGAGTGTAAGATACATTGTAATGTATTTTACAGGCTGACGTGATACTGACTACATCACCCCTATTGTGTTGTTGGTCAAGAAAATATTGGCCTAACAATATACCCAATATACTTCACGGCACATAAACGGGATCTTTACTTCTGGCTTTTGCGAGCTCATCTGATTTCTCATTTCCAAGGATCCCACAGCTTGCTTGAATCCACACTATAGGACTAGATGTGTTTTTTTTTGGGGAGGTTGGTGGTGGTAGTTGCTTTCACAGTTCTGACAGTGATGAGCAGTCCCAGAGGTATTTTATTGTTTCCTCTTGCCTATCACAGTGCCTTCAGGGTGGTGGATGGTCCACGATCACTCTGTGTAGGTGTTTGTCTTGTTGACAACCTGAAAATCGTATTCTGGGCCTTCCTGATTATTTTGTTGACTCTATCTTTGGGGTTGGGTTAAGACATTTCTGCATATAGAACTCTTGCAGTCACACCTGTATCCCATCAATCCATTCATCTGCAGTTGTAGATCGTGTTTGGTGTCAGCTGTTATAGATTGTTTTGTTGTAGCTCTTTGGTTGGTGGGAATGTTACATCGCAGAGTTGAAGTTTAAAGCTCTTCCTCAATTCCATTGCTGGCTATGTCAACATTTGAGACAAAGAGAGATGGCTGAAGAGCCTCTGATTTACACAGGGAACTGGCAGGTAAAGCTTGTGAAATGCTGAATTTAATCATATTATGAACACAAATGTCTGCTCTGCTAAATAATTTATTGTTCATATTGATTTGTTAGTTAGCAGTTGGTCGTATTCTTATTCCATGAAATGCTGGTATGTTGTATATTCAATAGATAGATGATTGGCCTGACATGCCACACAGAGGTGTTCTTATGGATGTATCTCAAGGCCGAATTCCATTAATAGTAAGTTTGGTTTGTGTTTTATGTCGTCATGCTGTTATGGATCCAGCAGCATCCCAGTTCTCACCTTTCGAACCAGTGCCATGTAATGGTATCTGCACGCATTTGTTGGTTATTGTTAAGATCAATAAAAAGTGTTCCATTTATCTGGCTTTGGAAGAAGACGCATTTTCTTAACATCGTTGAGCGCCATGCACTGAAAGACATGATCAACGGTTTTGTATGGGTGTGTACACAGCTGGCACTCTGGAGTGTGTTTTGGTTGAATTATGTTCAAGTTCTTGTTAAGGTGGATGTGTTGGATCCTCGGTCAGAAAATGGTGCTCCAATCCTTCCGTGTGAGTTGATTGATACCGTCATTTGGATTGGGACTCGTCACGTCTGTTGATGTCGTCATACATTGTGCACAGCCAACACAGTGGCATTGAACTCATATAAAAAGTTATTCACAGTATTTAATTGGTGTGCTTTCGTTTGTATATTTCATAAATCTATTTCTGAAAGTGGTAGCTATTTTGTTTATTTTTTCAATTTTGTTTTATATGAAATCTAAAAGTTGTTGGTTGTTCCATCCGTCTAATTTTAGCTACATACAAAGTAAATCGACACCACTACAGCCTGGATAAGAGATTAGGGATAAAAGGAAAGGCAAACCCGTTTCTAAAAACACAGTGCTGAGATTTAAAGTGTTAGGCTGAAAGGCTCAGATATCACATCTCCGCTGTAAACTAGGACGCAACTTAAGCAAAAACTATGTCACTGTAAACTCTTTTACACAAAACTACATCACCACATATTATATCTTTAATCCATTTTAATCATTCATCTTTGTCTTTCGTCCTGAAAATGAGTTGTCATAGTGTACAGCGATATCTGCACCTTTTTGTCCTGACATGTCCGATTTCAGCTGGTGAGACTCAGTAGTCTCGAGGTAAGGTGTCCGTCTCGAAGGTTCGAATCATGGTGGCGACCAGGATTTTTTTCACATGGATCTTCTGGTAAAAATTTCCCTTATCTCTAGGCAGGAGATCGGACTCCAGAGTTCAGTGTCGAGCACGTTAAAAATTCTTGGCAGTTGGAAATCGAAAAGAGTAGGCTTAACGGCCCCCTGCCCAGACACAATTCAAATTTAAAAAAAGTTATTTTGACCTTTCTCCGGGTGGCTTATTAAGAGCACCTATAAATGGCGCCTAACTGGCTGCAGGCCTACTTAGCTCTAGTGTTTGAGTCTATTAAGATGGACTTGCACATCAGTGAAAACCACCCTCCAAGAAACCGGTTGCATAGACTCATTAGAGTCTTCTAAACCAGTATAAAAACATTAATCATTCATTTGTGAATAGTTTCATATGTAAAATGCAACAAATTAACTAAACATTACTGCAGGTAAATAGGTCTCATTCAAGTGATATTGTGTGGGAGTTTTACAGTAAAATTCTAGACAAAATGAATTATTAAGAAAGATCGGTTTTCTGTTGAACTCATACTTAAACATTTTGAAGGGAATAGAGAATCATTACTGCATAGATTCAGTTCAAAGTAAGAAAAGTTCTAACTATCATTGCTTCAATATTCCCATTTCTAGAGTCTGTCGGATTGATTATAGGGCTGAGGAAGAGATGTCACTTTGATTGCAACCACTGTGCAGTGTACAGACTAGGCTTTAATTTTTATCTCAGAAAAGGACAGACTGTACCAGAATTTTGAACCAATGCTCCCTTTGCAAAGAGAGTTATCACAACCACCCTGGAATATTCTCCATCGTAGTTTAATTGATATACATTTAATAGTGTCTCACTAATAGGCATTACATTTTTTATCTTTTCAGGGATGCTTAGAAGAATATCTCGATACTTTGTCACTTCTCAAAATTAACAGGGTATGTAGAATGTTACTTGTGTGACACATTTGTTTATGGCAATCTTAACGGTAAACTGATCTCAAAGAAAATGTTCTTTTATGATAGAAAAAATATTTTTGATATTCATTTCATCAGAATATGCACCACTAAGGAAATGAATTTGAATATCAGTTATGCAATTTAATGTTTGTCACTTAGGAAATATTATTGAAAACCTAAATACAATACATTTCAGGTTTATCTTTACACTCGATTTCATTCCAACCTTCCACCTCAATGGCAGTGTCCTTACTCTAGAAGGTAACTGTTTTGACTGACTTGGTACTATTTTTGCTTGCTTTGTATATTCTCTTCACATTTTGTTAGAAATTATTTGACTAAGAAGATTATTTTATTAAAACATCTCCTTAGCTTTGTAAATCTTAATATCTGTAAATGTTGGTTTCCTTTATGATTGCACCGAACACACAGCAAGGTATCTAAATGAAGATGTGTAGGGCACACTCTCAGAAAGAAGTCTGACAGTATAACCAGGAATAACCTAGATTGGAATCCGCAATGAAAGAGACAAACGGGACGTCCAAGAAACACCTGGCAAAGAACGGTTGAAGAGAAAGTCAGTCTGGTTAGGGGTTTTGTGTTTTTAGTTCTCAGTTTAATTTATTAGCGAATATAAATACCAACAATGATCACGGTAAGACCAAATTATTTTGAAGTGCTTTGGAAATTAAATGAAAGGGAAGGAAAGCATTTCAGGAAGGCCACTTTGGAAATGAAGTACAGTAGGGCCGAAGCATCCTGCATAATGTCTTCCCGTAACTCAAATCAGGTCCCTTTCAGCTTGGGGAACAGTCAAAAATTGCAAGGAGCCATGTTGGGAGAGTAGGAAGCTTGATGAACCAGAGGAATGTTGTATTTGACCAAAAAAAGTCAGAATCAGATGTGAAGAATGAGCAGGTGCGTTGTCATAATGAAGATGCCATGTTCACATTGCCCATAGGTCCGTTCATTTGCATCGCACAGCATGATGAAGGCAACTGATGACCTCTGAGAAGTACTCTGGTAATGTTTTGACCTTGTTGTGTGTACTTGTCATGCACCACCTCAGGGAAGTCGACGAAAACGGTCAGCATTACTTTGACATTGCTGCACAACACCTGACTTTTGTTTTCTTTTTTGCCTTGGTTGTGATCATTGAATCCACTGTGATAACTGCACCTTGGTTTCTGGGTCGTACCCATAAACCCCACAACTCATCACCCGTTATCACTGTATTCAAATGCCAGGGATGCTGTTTGCACAGCCAGCATATCCTGTGAGACTTCCATGTGGAGTTGCTCCTGCTCTGTCAAAAGCAGCTTCGTCACACATTACGTGAACACTCTATGCATGTTCAAATCTTTGCTCAAAATGGAGTATGCTTAACCAATGCTTATACCCACCTCGTCTGTCAGTTCTCGGATTGTGACCCACCAGTTATGTATGGCCAAAAAGTCTGCACTTAGTCAATGACTTCGACATTTCGGATTGTCTACCGGAACGTTGTTGACTTGCTTTTTAAATGCAGCCATCTTTAAAGCAATTGCATGACCCATTAATTCATTTGAGGCTCAAACATCATCACAGAAATCCTGTTGAATCCTTCTAATGGTTTCCACTTGAAGGTTGGAGGATCACCAAGCCTTTGGCAAAATTTGATGCAATAGCACTACTGAAGATGATAAATGAAAATCTGATGGAGATTCACTACATACACTCACTCAGTCAGCGACTGATGCTTTTTGTTGGTGGGAATAAATTTACACATGCAGATAAGGTCCTCTATACCTTCCCATCGGAGATCACCTCCTGTGCTAACTTTGTTTCCAGGAACAAAATTAAAAGTCTGATACATTTTGAACAGACCTTATACTTGTAATATTACTAGTCATGGAAAAACTAAATTAATTGTAATATCCTAATAAAGGTTGTTGGAATATGGGCAAAACTACATGCACATACTCTAACCAACAAACAAGGTAAAATAAAATTAATGTAATTTCCATAAATCATGCCTTGTTTCGTGTTTTTTTCAGTGAGGTTCTGCACATGTCAGAGTTCTGCAGCAAACGTCACATGCAACTTCTCCCAGTTGTCGAAGTTGGGCCAAAGGTGCAGTTTGAAGACCTGCCAAAGCTTTATTCTGTGTTTCAGGACTTTCTGGCATGTTTTGGTACAGCCGAGTAAGCATTTTGTACCTTTTTAAAATTATAAACATATAAAAACAAAGGCAGCCGTCCATCGTAGATGATGATGGCATAATTTATTTTGCTAGCGCTATTTTTAGTCAGGATTAACTGGCTACTTTTTATCCTCACTCTCTCGTCTTGTGCTGCCCGACCCCAGTGGCAAGTCAAGGACAAGACGACTAGGGGGCCACTACGAGATGCATTGAACTCCGCATCAAGCACCCGTGAAAAAGACAGCGGTGTCCGGAGTCGAACACGCACCACTACTAGCCCACGCCATCCCCATGCAAGCTATAAATAACTGCGTTTTTATTATCTGCTAAATGCAAACAAGCTAATAATAGCATTGAGGATTTACTGGATAGGTGGGTGGACTAGTGGTTATATATGTAAACCCCTTTAAAACTACAACTAGCAGATGTTTGCTTTACATTCAGACATTTATCAGTGCTAAGTGCTTTTTAATGCTGAATGTAAAATATTTATTATGGTATATGTGCCCTGAGATATTGCTCAACCCAATTCCATTTATAACGCCATGCAAGCTTGGCTCTCAATTTTCATAAGCTGATATGTGTTTTTTAGTCTAAGCATTTTTTAATGTTAATTTTTTTTTTTCTGTACATGTGTTGACATTTTGTCCTATTTTTGCATGTGTGCCTGTGACGAGGTAAACAGTTTTTTGTCATTGGTGTTCTCGACACACACTCCCATTCGTAAAGCTGTCTATAGGCAAGATAGCAGCTTGAGACTTCAACAACAACTGAATTCTCATTTAACCTTATTGGTTGGTGAATATGTAGTGCTTCATATTTTCCCTTTTTCGGAATTTCAAAGAAAAACATCAATATGCGACATGATCGGACAACTAAACTTCAGAGAAGCATGGATCCAGATATATATACTGATGGACTAGCAACAACAGCAGTGAAGAATGGAGGGACAGTAATCTATAATGTCTACCCAGATCAAGAAAATAAAATTACTAGTTCAACCACTGGAAAACTCTGTTGAAACTACTTGGCTATAGGACAAGGACTAAGCATAGCTGCAGAAATAATAATAATAAGCAAATGTCAGCAGGTTGTATTTTTTACAGATGTAATGTCGGTTCTTGCCGGCCGCCCAGATGTTGTACAATAGATTGCCTATTCTGACGTAACAAGGTGCAACAGTCATTAACTTTGTATGCACATCAAACAGAACATAGTGCATTGACCTGAAATTCCAGGCAAAATGAGCTGTGCAAGTTCTATGCAGCTAGAGCTCACTGTTCGAGTTATTTTGGAAGATAAAAAGACAGATACAAGTATTTTCTTAATGTTAACTCGAAAGGAACAACGCAGCAAGCTGAAAATAGTTGCATTGAATTGAAATTCAGTACAGAATGTGCTGTGCAAATTTCACATCACTAGAGTTCGCCATTTGAGAATTCTGCAAGACGGACAAACAGATACATGTATTTTCTGTTTTATAGTTTAGATTATTAGCTACCTTGTGATAACTTTTGCACTTGAAAATTAATCAAGACTATATGAATATTTTGCTTCTAGATTTGTAAGTGCAGGCCCTAGACTGAGCACTTTTATCTTAGACCAAACTGAAGATAACTTGGGGGTGGGAGATGTCATGCGATACTTACCTATCGCCTCTCACCAAATGCTTCAGCTTTGTGGCTATCCTTTACATGACCTTAACACAAGTCTTCTGCAGCAGTTGCCTCCAGGGATCATATTTAAGGAATATGCAGTTAAAGTGAGTAATATTTGTATTTTATTTTTCTTGTGAGTTCGCTATGTGCTTGCATCTGGTTCTACTTTGAGATATTTTATTTTATATCCATTTTTCTTTCATATTTGTGCTATATTTTTGTTTATATGGTGTTAATTTGTAATTTTTTTTTCTCCAGTATATTGGTTTGTACTACTGTACGGAACATAAACTTGTAGAACAATTAAGGCAATACGGAGAAAATTGCAGCCGTTCGTCAATAAATAGGAAAAGGTTGGCAAGACATGGTAAGGAATAAAGACATATGGGAAAGGAGCCAACAACAACCAGTGGAGCAACAAATCAGATATAGGAAATGGAATTAGATAGGACACTTGCTATGGAAAGCACCATCAACCAGGCCCTGACATGGGATCCACAGAGAAAAAAGTAGACTAAGAAACAGCTGGAGAAAAAATTGAAAATTCACTTCAGCCCCTGTACCTCAACTGGAGGGAAACAGAAAAGACAGCTCAACATGAAACTTGGTGGAGGATAACTGTCAATGGTGTATACCCCGAAAGCAACGACAGATATTCATTGATTGTTGTTAGTAATATATTGTTTCTTCTTCTTGTCATGTTTTTTCACTTGGTTTTTCTTTCTTTTTTTTTTATCAGGTACTACATGTTTATTTGGTATACATTTGTATTTGTTCCCTGTGAGTAGTTGCATGCGTTCTATTTTATACTTGTAAGGTGTTCGTTTGAATTGTTTCTTATGCTTATGTTGCTCTAGATTGCTTTATTTTCCATCAATTTTTTAGTTGAAGTGCTGTTTTTCCACAATGTAATTTTTTCTACCATACAGTTTTTTTGTGTTATATTTTCCAAGCCAAGCGATGTTTTATGTTTGGAATTGCATTTTTCCTTTTGTAATCACTTCGTTTCTTCTGTACAATGTTTCATTTGTATTTTCCATCGTTCTTAGTTTTTTCCTCGCAACTACTAAATGTGGTGTAACTTTATGTTCTTTATAATGTTTTGTCCTAATACGTTATCACTTGCATTGTTCTGTTCCCTCCAACATTTGGTATAACCTTTTTCTTCTTCAAATGTGGTTGCTGTGTTTTGTTGTTTTTTGTAAAAATCATACCGATTTTACAGAAAAACACTGAGCTTAATGACTTAAGAGCAGCACTCTGCAAACTGTGCCAGCAGTCCGCACCAAAAAGGGTAGTGGTACAGTGGGTCCCATCACATTGCAACATCCAAGGCAACGAGGAGGCAGACAGACTGGCAAAAGACAAAAGAAGGTGCAAGACTACCACAAACAGATACTAGTATGACGTACGAAGAGTCAAAACGATTTATCAAAGCCAGATACATGACCAAATGGGAAACCGAACATACTGGTTACACCAAAAACGATGCCTATTACCAGTTGAACCGAAGAGAGCAGGTCGTTGTCTTCAGACTTCGCACTGGCCACAATAGACTGAGGTACCACCTATTCAACAAATTGAAGATAGGTGGTACCGACGAATGCCCGTGCGGTACTGGTAAAATGACTGCTGAACATCTGCTGCAGAACTGCCCGACATACGAGGATCAGAGAGAGCAGATGTGGCCATCACCAGTGGAACTGCAAGAAAAGCTCTATGGCAGTGGCGACAGCCTCAGGATGACCGCTGCTTTTTTCGAAAAAATAATGGTTACTGTCTGACTGCGTACGAAGAAGAAGAAGAATACCGATTTTAAAATATGTGCTTTGAATACAAGATGCATCTTATATATAACAATCTGATTTACCCTCTGCCTCTGAAGGGATTTGAACTCGAGTGTATTCATTTACCAGAACAGGGCAGAGACACAAAAACTGTGAGGTTTCAAGAGGTGCTGTTCACAAAGTCATGTGATGGCATGCGATGAGCCTCACACATCACTCCTTTCTTTTTGTCCTGTTCTTTATCAGATTATTTTATCAAATAATTCTTGTTGATTGTGCATCCTTTTCTTGAGCATCTGAGTAGCACAGTGATTAGAGAGCTTGCTTTTCATGGCAAATGGCAAATGTAGCATGTTCGATTCCCAGTAGCAACATGTTTCAGTCTACCCATGTTTCATCTACTCAATGGGTACCTGAATTACAGTTAGAGGAGGAATGGCATGAATTCTTATGACTTCTTTAGAAAAGATTGCATCCTCCATCTTTATTCTGAATTGTTCACTCAGCCAGGAAGTACTTTATTCATGTTTAGGATTTGCTTTGATCTCTCATGTTAATCATCTTCACCAGAAGACCTTTTCTACAAATATGACTGTAAGCTTGTGGTAAGTTAAAGAACATGGCCACTGAATGTTTATTATTCTGGAAGTAATCATTTATTTAATTATTTGATCTGTCTAAAAAGCTGGTCTTCTTTGCAGCTACCAATTCTAAACCCTGCTTGTTCATGGCATATGATGTTAGATCTCTCAAGGAATCAATAGAGGTGTGTGTTTATCATTCCATCTGTTAATTTGCTCCTGCTCATGATGTTAGGATGAAGGGCCAAAAGCTTTTAGGTTCATTTCCAGTTTTTATGTTTTTCCATATTGTCAATATATTTTCTTCTGCATTGTTCATTCTCAAACTCCTGTTACCAAGCCCCGAAAAGGGCTTTGCAAGTAGCTAGATGTTGTCAGGAGAACGGAATGGATTGTGTCGTAGTTTACAGCTTGACTGCAATATTTGTGCCTTTCGGTCCAACACATTCGACTTCAGCAGGTGCACTATATTTTAATTCCTCCATGTTTCTTTTAAGCTTTTCATTTATGTCAAGTTGATCAATTGAATAGCAGCTTTGTTTCCCTGAGAACGAGGTGAAGTAACATTTCATAATGAATCTTGTACAGCTCTGGGGCCTTTTTAACTCCTAGTATCCGAGACTCCCCCCTTAGAAACCATTTCCGTAGTCTCCGTTATCCGGCGCTCCCCCAGAGAAATCAGGCCAACATTGCCTTTTTAACATTCTTTTTATCCAGAGTTTCAGATAAATCGGCTGAATTTTTGTCCAATCAAATAAACACTAGACATCCGCATCACTATTTTTTGTGTACCTTGAGACCACGTGTCCATTGTTTTTAAATGGATTTATTCTTTATAAATAACTGTCAGGCGTTTTTGGTAAACATTCAGTTTTTTTACACAAATGATCACTATCGAAGATTTTCAGCCAAGCAAGCATCAGCACTTATTCATTCATGGATTTATTAGAAGATGATGATTTATCGAGTGGTGATAATTTGTATTAAAAAAATTATAGTAGTTTGTCAGATTCTGAAGTCACATGTGGGCGTCTCCCTGGCTGGACCTAGTTTTAGGCGTAGTAGAGAAGCTACAAAAGGTACAAATAATGTTCAAATAACAAGTAGAAGATCGAGATAGATTCAAACTTAGACATGTAAGATCAAGTCTGATAATTCTATCAAGCAATCTATATATATATATTTTAAAAAAATATGAAATGTAAATATTAGAACTGAAAGTGTAGAATATTTGTAAATTATAATTTTTATTCTAATTGAACAACCGATATCAAAATTCGTGCAGAATGTTTATTTATAATAAGACACACATAAAACTTTTCTTTCTGTGAAAATATACTTTACAATGATCTTGAATTTATAAGTTTTTGTGATGCTGAAGGATTTAAATATTATTGTGAGTACAATATTTTTTGTTCTGTTTTTGTAAATTTACATTTGTTCTATTCCAATCTTTAAAATATCTTTCATAAATATTTGAAACTTTTTATATTTTTACTATGTTCATATAATAGTTCTTTCATTTCTGCATATTTTGACATATAGCACTTGAGTTTATCCTTATAAATAAATATGCTAATCTAAAATCAGTAACAGCAACCAAGTATAAAAAGAAACTTCTTAAAATGAGCTAGTGAAAACGTGGTTTTTGCACGCATATACTAACAGCTAGGCTTGATTTTTATTCAAGGCTTGTTATAGCTCTTGCATGTTTAAGTCTACATCAAATATGGAGGCATTGGTTTGCTTGGGAGTTTTCCCTTGGCTTCTCAGGTAGCACAAATCCTTCCTGCTTTGTAATTTTTCCTGCTCTATTTACTGATTCAAAGAAATAGTTAAAGTACTCTTCTTTACCATCTGCCTCTGAAGGGATTTGAACTCGAGCGTATTCATTTACCAGAACAGGGCAGAGACACAAAAACTGAGGTTTCAAGAGGTGCTGTTCACAAAGTCATGTGACGGCATGCGATGAGCCTCACACATTATCCTTCCTTTCTCTTTGTCAAGTTCTTTATCAGATTTCATTATCAAATAATTCTTGTTGTTGATTGTGCATCCTCTTCTTGAGCATTTGAGTAGCAGAGTGGTTAGAGAGCTCGTTTCTCAAAGCAAAGGTAGCAGGTTCAATCCATAGTAGAAAAATGTCAGTCTGTCCAGCTATCGATGGGTACCTGAATTAGAGTTAAATAAGACATGACAGTGTCACTGCACCTCAGGAAAAGCTGAAGCATAATAAATTTAGATCTCTAACACATCCCCCCAAAAACACTTCACCCCAAGCTACAGTGTCCACAATATAGCTACCTGTATCGTGTATTATTTGCTTTGTTAGAACATGTTATTTTTAAGAATCCACCGGCATTCTGGCTCTCGCCCTTTGTCTCAATGCCATCTAATGGTATCTGCACATCTCTGTTAGTTGTTTTGTACCATACAAAGTGTTCCATTTATCTGGCCTCGGAGGAAGATGCATTTTCCATACAGATCGTTTCCTGCTTTGATCTGATCAAACAAGTGATTGATGTACAGTAGATCAGAATAAGATTACAGCTTAGAGATGAGCTATGTGGTAAATACTTTTTCTAAGACTTCTTTAGAAAAGATTGTTTTCTCCATCTTTAGTCTGAATCGTTCACTCAGTCAAGAAGCTTGTCTTAATCTCCCATGTAAATCATCTTCACCAGAAGACCTTTTCTTTAAATATGACTTCTTTGTGTTCAGGATCTTTTGGTCATTCTATATAAGCAGGCCAGTCGCCATGATGAAGTCTGTAGTCTCCACCAGGTTGGAGCGGCTGCCCAATAGCCTTTATCTCAGCTCCACACCTTCTGGCCAGGTCCGGTATCTCCTATCCCTATAGAGTGGGCAATCCAGTAGAATGTGTTCAGGATTCTGGTGCGCACGCACACACACCCCTTCCCCCATATTATGACTAGGCCTGTTGTAAGTCAAAGAACATGGCAACTGTATGTTTATTGTTCTAGAAGCCATTATTTGTTTTGGTCAGCCTAAAAAGCTGGTCTTCTTTGCATCTATCGATTCTAATACCTACTTGTTCCTGACATATGATGTTAGATCTCTAAAGTAATCTATAAAGATGTGTGTTTATTATTCCCTCTATTAATTTGCTCAGGCTCGATGTTAGGAAAATCGGCCGAAAGCTTTTAGGTTCATTTGTAGATTTTATGGTTTTCCACATTGGCTCTACATGTCCATTCCCTGCATGTTTTTTAAAAAAAACTTTTCGTTTCTTCTTGTCAAATTGATCAATTGAATAGTAGCTTTGTTTCCCGAGAGAATGAGGTGAAGTAGCATTTCATTATGAATCTTATCCAGCTCTGGGGCCTTTCTAGACTTGATTTTATTAAAGAATTGATGGAGCTCTTGCATGTTTGTCTACATCAAATATGGAGGCATTGGTTTGCTTGGGAGTTTTCCCTTGGCTGCTCAGGTAGCACAAATCCTTCCTACTTTGTAAGTTTTCCTGCTCTATTTACTGATTCAAAGTAATAAGTAAAGTGCTCTTCTTTACCCTCTGCCTCTGAAGGGATTTGAACTCGAGCGTATTCATTTACCAGAACAGGGCAGAGACACAAAAACTGTGAGGTTTCAAGAGGTGCTGTTCACAAAGTCATGTGACGGCATGCGATGAGCCTCACACATCACTCCTTTCTTTTTGTCCTGTTCTTTATCAGATTATTTTATCAAATAATTCTTGTTGTTAATTGTGCATCCTTTTCTTGAGCATCTGAGTAGCAGAGTGGTTAGAGAGCTCGTTTCTCGAAGCAAAGGTAGCAGGTTCGAACCTCAGTAGAAAAATAGTTGTCCAACTATCAATAGATACCTGAATTACAGTTAAATAAGACATGGCAGTGTCACCGCACCTCAGGAAAAGCTGAAGCATAATAAATTTAGATCTCTAACACTTCATCCCCAACTGCAGTGTTTATTGTGGAGCTACCTGTATCCTGTTTTTGATACTTTGTTCAAACATCTGTGAATCATACAAATATTTTTAGATTTACTGGGGAAAGACTGTGGTGCAATACTTTTTGCAGTTGTATATCTTAAACACTATGTAATTCTTATGTGCTTTTGTATTTCCCACATTTTGTTGTAATTTATTTAACTGCTTGTCTTAATATACAAAAGATGCTCTGTAAATAATTTATGTTAACACATTGAGCAAATTAAGGTGGTGCTAATTGAGAGAAGAAGCTAGTGATCAGTCATTGAAACAATATTAAATAAGCCAGTTAAGCAAAACACATGTTCAATTTGGAGTAGGAAGAGGAGACTAACATCTGGTCAGACAAAACATACTGATCAGACATGTTTATCAGGGTCAGGCAGAATATACTGGCCAAGACCCCCATCTCAACTTTCTCCCTGAAAACGAGCTGTTTTTATGACAGCCTCGCTAACATGGTGGTGGATCGACGTGATCCCTGTGGTAGTGAAAGGCACTCAGATGAAGTCAAGCATAGCACAGCCACCTAGAGGATCCTGGTCCACCTTCATCAGCATGCTCAGGATGTGAGAAAAGCTACTGCAACCCATCATTTTTAACGCACTTTTCAGGGTGCACAAAAGAGTAATCTTACTCATTGTGAGCATTCAACATCATCATCAATTGCATAGGTATGGTTATAGTTGAAAAGGGTCGACAAAGGGAAGTGCTGAAAAGCTAGCGACGTATGCATGTGCCTCCTTAGATTGAAGTCCATTTATGTGTAAACATGTTGAATAGCTTTATATTTAATAGTTGGTTGGTTATTGATTTAGCAGCCTGTCTGCCCCTGCCATTTGACCTAATGTCATATAGTGGTATCTGCAAGTGTTCTATACAGAGTTTTCCCATTTGTCTGGCCTAGGAGAAAGAAGCTCTTTCCTAACACTGTCAAATGCTGCGCACCCAAAAAGATGTGTTCAGCAGTTTCATAAGGGTGTGTGCACAGCCAAAACTCTGGAGTCTGTTTTAGTTGAATTCTGTTTAAGTGACTTAAGTTGTATATGTTGAATGTGAAGCCGGAAAATGATGCTTGGGTCTCTCCTTTTTAGGAGGTCGATTTGGGATGACCATATGTTTGTCGATATCTCTCCTAGTATTATCTGTTCAAAAAGTCTAATTGTTTGTCACAGTCTTAAATAGTTGTTTGCCTGTTTGTAACATTGTTGGTGTGTACAGTTATTCTTGACTCGATTCCTTCTTAGCCAGTCTGTCAGCTCTGCCAGGTGTATTTGAGTGACAGGGATCCATTGCATAACTATTCTGACTTCATGATATGTAATGAACTGGTTGGTATCTAGAGATATTTAGGCAAGTTGAGGCTTACAATGGCCATCATCTTCTAGAGCAGGGCTCGTCAACCTTTTTATATTTGATGCCCACTTTTATAACTTTCGCGAGGGTCACCAGGGTAAATTTTCCTTATCGCCCACTCAAACCTCAATTGAAGAAAATTTTGCGATCGTCCACTTTGGATGTTTTTAATTCATTATCATCATGTGGCATGCCATTTTCAGAACATTGCTCCAATCACAGCCCATCCAAAATAAACTTGATCTCTTGCCAAAGCTCCAGCCTGCTCCAGAGTCATGTCCAAGCATTCTTTGACATCTTGGTATCATCCGCTTCTTGGTCTGCCTCTCTTGCTCATCACCATGACTTCCATTATTGTTCTCTCAAAGCCGTTGTGTCTCTGATGTGGCCAAAGTATTTCAATTTTCTGTTGATGATGGAATTTATGAATCATTTGTTCTCTATGCCCAACTCTAGTCAAATGTCTGCATTCTTCTTTTTTTCAGTCATAGTATTCTGAGAACCTTTCTATAACATTTCTACCCGAAGGACTTGATTCTCTTCCTTGAGGTTTGGGTAACTGTCCATGTTTCGCAGCCATATGCTGCCACGGGAAAAACACAGGTTCTCAAAATATTCACTTATGTTGGTTTACTGGTAGTCTGCGATAGTTTCCTCAGGTTGTGTAACCTCTGCATTACCATAATAATAATAGTTGTTGTTGGATGCCCACAATGAGTAGGATTACTCAATCTGTGTCCTAAGAAGGATGTTGAGTAGCTGGTTGTTGTAGCTATCCTTACATCCTGAACGAGCGGATGATGGACCGGGGTCCTCCATGTGGTTTTGCTATGCTTGACTTCATCTGGGTGTCGCTCACTATTATGGGGATCATGTCGATCCCTCACCTTGTTAGCCAGGCTGTTATAAAAACAGCCTGTTTCCAGAGAGAACTGTGGGCAAGCCGAGGTGAGGGTCTTGGCCAGTATGTTTTGCCTGACCCTGACTAACATGTCTGATCAGTATATTTTGCCTGTTAGTCTATTGTTATTATTACTATTATTATTGGGGAGGAAGACTATTTGTTTTTAATACAGAATGTAATTTTTCTGCTACCGGCATACCTGAAAGGTAAAATCACCCACTAGTGGGCGCTAGTGCCCAGGTTGAAGAGCACTGTTCTAGAGCTTGAAGGGGCGAACATTTTGTCTGTAAATTTGATGGTAAACATATTCCTATTTCAGGCTGATCATGATTACAACAAGTTTTGCACAACGTTAGTTGAATTGGGGTAAGAATTTCTTTTTTTTTATGTGCTTGCTTGCATTTGCATTAATGTTATTAGTATTTTTGAATGCAAGTAAGATTGTCATAATTTCTTCCAAAGTGTTCTGTTAAAGTCAGTATGGCTGCTGTGTAAGAAAGTGAGGCGATGCTGCACAAAATGAAACTTCCATGTTTTTAAACAATCTTGCCGGATATCCTAGTTTCATTTGGCTTGGCTTGGCTTCGTTCGTTCTCAATCTCCCGCTACCAAACTCTGAAAGGGCTTAAGCAGCAGAATGTAGTCCAGAGAACGGAATTTAGGACAAATTAAGGACAAATATTGTAAGCAGTGGAGATTGCATATGTACAGCTGGGGAGTGGCATCAGCTATGATCATCTGTTTAAAGTGATGCCTGTTTTGGATTGTCTTGAGTCGCCTGCTTTTCTATTTACAAGCCAAGCAGACAAAAGTATTGATGAAGCTATGATTAATTTTAATGGCTTTTTTTTTTAATGCAGTACATTCATGACAATCCAACACCATGGGAAATCAAAGTCTGATGTGTTGTGTAAGTCAAGGTTGGCTACATGCTGAGCTTGAGGTTTTACACTGGAAAAACAAATGAGCCATTCCATGATGGCATTGCCCATAGTGTAGTTAACAATAATGCAGTTGATAGCCTCGATAAATATCGCTGCATTTAACTGGATAACAACTTTTCTTCCGTAAAAGTTTTTGAGGATTTGCTCCAGCGTAAAACCTGCAGTTGTGTGAACACTCTGCCAACTCTGAAAGGATAACCATTCCCAGTCAAATCCAAGGCATAAAGGGAACATCGCTGATCAAACAAAAAAATGGAGTCTGGTAGTAACACAGTGGGCAGACAGGAGACAGGTAAACATGGTCTGAACAAACTACAACCCTAGAATTGGTGTTGCAAATCGTTGAACAAAAAATAGTGTTCAACAACATACCAACCCCTGTCCTTGATTACATCAAATAATGGGAGTGGTTGAGCTTGGCTACTACTGAGACACTACAGGATACCAGAAAAGTTAATATTACGCATACAGAATATGTATGAAAACACAGTTTGTAGAGTAGTACATGAAAGAGTACTGACTGACAGTTTTGAAGTACAAACAGAAGTGAGGCTGGGATGTCTAATGTCACCACTCATGTTTCTAATGGCGATAGACTGGATTATTAAGATGTCAGAGAAGAGAACTGGTATACAATAGTCATTGTGGTCACATTTAAAGGATCTTGACTATGCAGATTACTTGGTACTGTTGTCACCCAGGCCTTAGCCTAATATAAGAAAAACTAAATAAGGTGAGGAAGTATTCAGATAAACTGGGACTAAATACTAACATGAAGAAAACAAAGCTGTTTGAAATCTGCACCTTAAGCATTTGAAATCAACACTTTAAACAAAGAGTTAGTCACATTTGTGGGTGAGGCATTTAAAGAAGTGAACACATTCACATATTGAGCAGCGCCTTTGATACTTCAAGGGGAACCGAAGCAGATGTAAGGGCTAAAATTGGAAAGGCAAGGACAGCATTTCTGTTTCTGCTCAATAATCTATTGTACTCCAGGGAAGTAAAGACTAATACCAAGTTAGGATTGTTTAATGTCGTCAGAACTTCTGCATGAAGCAGAAACTTGGAGAACAACAAAGACAGTACAGAAGAAACTCCAGTTGTTCGTCAAATGTCTGCAGAGGATAATGCAGAGGATGGCAAGACATGGGGTGGAATGAAGACCTATGGGAAAGGAGCCAACAACCAGTGGAGCAACATATCAAACATGGCCAGACAGGTCATGACATGGAAGAGAGGTAGAACAAGAAACACCAGAAGAAGAGACAGTGAAAATGAACTTCGGAACTTCTGCCCCTGGACTTCAACTGGAGAAGGGCAGCTCAAGACCAAACTTACTGGAGGAGGGTTGTGTTGTCAATATCCTCTGCCTCGAAAGAAGTTATGGGCACTAATGGATTGATTGATCTTGCAGACCAATATCGTTCTTGCTACAATATTGACAGAGCAGGACAGAAGTTATGAAAGTATGTATTCCTGTGTCATGTTTCCTCCAATTTACTTTTGTCAAATAGAGCATCTCATCCTGGTGCCAGTAAGCATTGCCTGCCATTACTGGGGTGTTATTTACCAGGCTCTAGAACAACATCAAACATTGGAGACTCCAAATATTTCTGAAAGACTGGAACCTGTTTCTGAAAACCACAGACTGGTTCGCACAAGGCAGAGAGAAATATTTTTTTTACAGTTTACCAAAAATACTGCTAAAAAACACACACCACCCCCGGGGACATTCTGTAAAGGATGTTATTTGACATTTCATTCTTAGTTGTAAAAGTTGTAGAAAATGACTTTCAAACCAAAAAAATGTAAAGAGAAAAACCATTGTAAATATTTTGTGAAAAATACATTATCTGTGTTTCTTATGATTTTGAAATGTCCTTTATTATCTGAAATAACTACACAGTAATATTTTTATGAAAATATCTATTTTTCTATATAAATCAGCTAATCGTTTGTGTACATTAAAATGTATCAAGATATCTAATTATTTATTTCTTTTAAAGTAACATGTATGTGGAAAAGAGTTTCTCTTTGTTCTTATGAATAGTGAATGCTCTGCTTGTTTTAAGTTTAAAGAGAGAAATGTGGAAATTATGAGAGAGAGAAAATGGAGGATGCTTGAAATCATAATTTCAAGGATTGTCTCAAATATTATATTTCAGAATCAACTACTTTGTATGCCCTGGAACAGCAGCATGGAATAGGTGAGTTCATTTTTTGATAGTTTAATTTAATTACTTTCCCATTCTTGTATGTTGTTTAAATATGTTATAATTCTGGTCATTTCCATCCCTCCATGTCCTTCCACTTTTTATGTCTATCTATATAGTATATTAAGTATATAGTATTTTTATACTCTTGTTTTCCTAAGGCACACTTATATTCCCTGTCTATATCAGTATATTTATACCCTTGTTTTCCTAAGGTAGAAACACATATGTCTTGTCTATTTCTGTATATTTATACCCTATTGTTCTAAGGTAGGGACACTTATATTTGCTTTCTTTCTTGTATATTTATACCCTATTGTTCTAAGGTAGGGACACTTATATTTACTTTCTTACTCTGTATATTTATACACTATTGTTCTAAGGTAGGGACACTTATATTTACTTTCTGTCTCTGTATATTTATACACTATTGTTCTAAGGTAGGGACACTTATATTTACTTTCTTACTCTGTATATTTATACCCTATTGTTCTAAGGTAGGGACACTTATATTTGCTTTCTTTCTTGTATATTTATACCCTATTGTTCTAAGGTAGGGACACTTATATTTGCTTTCTTTCTTGTATATATATATCCTATTGTTCTAAGGTAGGGACACTTATATTTCCTATCTGTTCTGTATACTTATGGCCTATTGTTATAAGGCAGGGACACTTATATTTCATATCTGTTCTGTATACTTATGGCCTATTGTTATAAGGCAGGGACACTTATATTTCATATGTCCCTGTATACTTATGGCCTATTGTTATAAGGCAGGGACACTTATATTTTCTGTCTTTCTCAGTAAATTTTAGTAGGAAAAATCATAACTTTTTTGTAATTTGTGTTGCTGTTGTTCAATGCTACTTGTGACGAGTTGAGTTAATTTTTATGCCATTTATTTGTTATAGGGTTATAGTGGCTCTTCATACATCAAGGGGCATGCTTGAGAAGGTGAACCAGGGTCCTTCTGGCTGTAGCGCCATGAGTGGTTCCTCAAACTCACCAATATGGGTATTACAGTGTCGATTCCCACCTTGTTGACCAGACTGTTGTGGCACAGCCTGTTTCAAGGAGCACAAACGAGAACGTGAGGTTAGGTTTTGATCAGTATATAAGTTGAAGATGCAGCGCAGTAAATGAGCTTACGGCAGTCAGCGACTCATAGCTGGCTCTTTGTTGTCAGGACCAATGAAACAAGGCTGACCAAACCCTGTTTCGCCTCCAAGCGGCGGTTCTGAAAAAGGCTGCACTAATGTAGTCTGACTAAGATAATAGAAATCACAGTGGGAAGACTAAGTCAGTGCGCATGTGCAAGAAGTCAGTGTCGGACAGAAATGGACGTCGTCTTCCTGGCAGCAGTTGTTAGGCAATACAAGCTGTAAAGGGTTAACTTGTACATTTCCTAATGTTAACTCATCAAGTAAATTCACTGTCTTCCTCAGTCTTGCCGGATGCCCAGAGGCGGCAATGAGCAATATTATGTCAGCAGCTACCAACACTGAAGGTGCCCTAGGCATGATTATCTGTGACTGGACAGGAAAAGGGCATCTCAACCATCAACCGTTCTCCTGGCCTGGCATCCTGTCAGCAGCAGGCTTAGCTTGGAACAGGACAACTTCCAAGGTAAATACTGCCATGTGCCAGTGGTGTACAACCCCCTGTTTTGCGACCCATTTTTTTGGTACTTAGGGATTATAAAGGGTTTGTTGAAATTTTAAAAAAATAAAATAATTTATCTTTTTTTATCATTTACTCGGTTGAGTAAGTCTTTTAATTAATCCTTATGAGACCACATTGAAAATAGATGCAAAAAATGGTTTGAGAACCTGCAACGTATTTTATTTGTTGGTCTATAAATATGATTTTGTTTTGTGTATAGATATAAATTAATAAAGAACTCATGTTATTGATTTCTTATATGTGTGTTAGTTTCTGAGATACAAGAAGATGAAGGTGAAAATGATTATCAACAGCGCAAACATTTAGACTCACCTATTTCTAAGGATACCAAATCCACTGAAATTTTGTTAATTGCCACAGAGGACGGATAATGAAGTTTTACGACATCGGCATATCTGTTAGTTTCCACTACAAACGTATTTATTACATAAACATCCAATCCAAGTGAAAAATAGAATAAATCATTTCAAAATTATTTTTAAAATAAAACAAGCTATCTTCTCACTGGAAATTGAAGCAGACGGAAGTCGTCTATTTTTTTATTCCAATACCCGTATGTACGGCCGTTGCTAAAGCATTAACCCGGATGTTTTTACAGTGATAAATCAGCGACTACGCAGAGACTGCTTCTGACTTTTTTTCGCCAATGGCCGTAAAACTGACATTTTTTTAAGGCTAGAAATCTCATCACAGGACACAATGCAGGAAAAAAATAATTATCCGTTGTAGCATCCACATATACACTACACACCTTTGCCATAAACACAAAGAGAAACTCCATTCTGCATACATGTTACTTTTAATGTAACTTTTAATTCATCTTTCCATCATGCTGTATTTCCCATTAGTATTATCTGCCAAATTAGTTTATAAGGATGACAACTAAAGGTAGCTTGAGCAGTTACTACACAATGGGCAGACTAGGCTTTTATTTTTACCTAATAAAAAGTCCTTCGTCAACAAAATGTTAAGCAAGGATAATTGGTATAGGCTGGTAAGACATGGTGAGGTACGAAAACCTATCAGAAAGGAGCCAACAACAACCAGTTGAGCAACAAAGCAAACATAGGAAGTTGGGTTGGATTTCACACACCCTACGGAAAACACCATCAAATGTTGTCAGACACGCCCTAACATGGAATCCACAAGAGAGGGGAAAGAGAGGTAGACCAAGAAACACCTGGAGAAGAGACTGAAAATGAACCTCATCCACTGGATTCAAATGGAGAGATGCAGAAAGGCCAGCTTGATAAAGAGTTTGTTGGAGAAGGTTGTCCATGGCTTATGCTCAAAGAAGTGTTTTTACATTGAATAGAAAACAAAACAGGCCTTACTTTAAACCAATGTCTGGGGGACGGCGTGTTTAAGTGACATGTTTCACAACCCAAAGGTGCTGGGTTCGATCCCCATCACAGCACTGGCCGTTACCCAGGGAAGCAAACCCTTAGAAAATGCAGGAAGAAGCAGACCCTTACATAAAATACATGCTGAAGTCGGATGCACTGGGCCGACAGGTGCAAAATAAAAACCACAGTGCAACGCATACCGTCTTGGGGAATAGAGAAATAAGGCGAACACCAAAAAAAAAAAAAAACAATGTCTCAAGACTAAGAGAGGTCTATATGCTGGCTACAACAGCTCAGTCACTTGCTTCTCTCAAAAATAGCTAAATTGGACCTAGCTGGAGCATATAGCTAAATTAGACTTGTCAGAAGCATATAGCTAAATTGGACATATCTGAAGGATATAGTTAAATTAGACGTATCTGAAGCATGTAGCTAAATTGAACCTATCTGAAGCATATAGCTAAATTGAACCTGTCAGAAGCATATATCTAAATTAGACCTATCTGAAGCATATGTTGCAAACTCTCTAACTACAAGGTGCTTGTCATAAGTCTTTACCCTGACTATGAAGAAGTAGGAGGAGAAAGTTGAAATTTGCACATATATAGCTCATTCAATTTGTACTGGACTTGAGAAGTATAAATTTCCCTTCTCTACGGATTTACCTGGTATGGTGCATGGCGCAACACACCTTATTGACCAGATCTGCTACTCTAACAGTTTGTCAGAACAATGGAGAAATCAGAACTGTGATAAAATTCTTGATGTTGCAGAGAAAAACACCTTAAGAAATACACAGGGAGATGGAACCAGTGTTTGAGGAATTCTGTCCTTCGTATGCTTCTGTAAAAAACTGGTGAAGGCAGTTTAAGTGTGGCCGTTCCTATGTTGCTGATTTTCCAAGATCAGGAAGACCATCCTCAGAGTGCAGTGATGAAAATGCTGCAAGAGTGAAGAAAATCATTGATCAGGATAGGAAAATGACAATTGCAGAGATGTATAGGTCAGCAAAACTGAATGAAAGTAGTTTTTAGAACTTTACTTAACAGACTGAACATGAGAAAAGTGTATGCTGACATGTGAACAGAAACAAACGAGGGTTGATTGCTGTGGCCAGTTGCTCAAAATGTGTCTGTCGAAAAACATGTTGCAGACCATGACGACAGTAGATGAGACTTGGGTTCACCATTATGGCCCAGAATCCAAAAACTCTGGGCTCACCAACACATGTCAAGCCAAGAGCACAGAAATCTGCAAGAAAAGTGATGCTGACTGTTTTTTGGACGTCTAAGGTGTCATATTGAAAGATTACCTGCCTCATGGCAAGACGGTTAATGGGCAATATCATGCAAAACTCCTAAACAAACTAAGAAAGACTGAACAGAAAGCAAGGGATAGCACGCACTCAAATTCTGCCTTTGCTTCAAGACAACGAGCCCTCCCCCAAAGCAAGGATTGGGCTGCAAACAGTCAATGATTTGAATATTGAAATTCTTCCACACCCACCCTATTCTCCGGATTTAGCTCCATCAGACTTTTTTCTTTTCCCAAAACTTAGAAAACAGCTGAAAGGAAATCATGTTGACAGTGACGAAGATGTCACACTGGCTTGGTTTAGTTCGGGAAAAAAGGTTACTTTATTCTGGTGGTCTTTTCAAGGTTACACAGAGAAATGTATAAATTCAGGTGGTGGCTACATTGACAAGGAATAAGCACTGGGCCAAATTAAAACTTTCTCCTCCTACTCCTTCATGGTCAGGGTAAAGACTTATGACAAGCCCCTTGTGTGTGGAGAATTATAATTATTCATGGGCATATCATGGAAAGGATGTTGCTGCTTAGTTTATCTTTCTATAGCATTGTGGTAGACGTCAGCTACATACCTCATTGTTTTGACTGATCTCATGTCTATAACTATTGATTTTTCTGACCAGTAGTATGACAGATCTTGTTGGCTTATGAGTTATACTTATTTTGTCCATTTTCATGGACGCCTTTTCTTATTTTGTCAATTTTCATGGATGCCTTTCCTTATTCTGCCCATTTTTTATAAAAGCTATTCCATAGTTTGTCCATTTGTTAATGATGCTTTTCCTTACTATGTTCATTTACATGGATGATTTTCCATATTCGGTCCATTTTCATAGTTGTCTTTCCTTGTTTTGCCCGTTTTCAAGAATGCTTTTCCTTATTCTGTCCATTTCATGGATGTGTTTTCTCGTTTGGTATAATTTTGATATGTCTACTAATTGTGTCCATAATCACTATCTGTACTTATTTTTTTCCATTTGTAAGTATTTAAAAAAATGTTTTCTTCAGTCAAGTTTAAAATTTTTTAAATTATGTAATAGATTTCCAAATGTCTGCTTTTTGTTGTCCATACTTAGCTATGGCTTAGTCTACTGAAGTCTCTAACAACTCCATTCCCAGACAATAATGTAATTATTATGGGACAAACTGTTACTTATTTTGTAAACTTTCAACATAATTTCTTTAGTTCATTTTCAAGAATAAATTTATTTACCTTGTCCATTTTTCAGGATCTCCTAGAGAACTCCTTGCCGTCATTACTAAACCAGCATGTGTTCCGAGACCGAGGAGGAGTTCTAGGAAATATTGTGATAGAGCTGGGCAGAGCTGAAACCTATGCTATTCGCAGAGCCAGAAATCAAGGAAGTAGGTGCTATCTGTTAACAAGTACAGAAAAATGTTGCAAATGCTGGATTTTTTTAAATCTTTCAATTTCTCTCTCTCTCTTTCCCCATCTCTCTCTCTCTCTCTCTCTCTCTCTCATTCTCACTCTCACACTCACTCATATCTCCACTCCCATACACACACACACACACATACTTCTTAGTTTTTTTTCCTTTTTCGGTAACCATTCCTTCGATCGTCCTTTTCCCTCTTCCTTCCTCCTTAGGTGTTCGACCTGAAAAGGACATGTGTGACATTGTGTCATAGTTTACAGCTAGGCTTGCAATATCTGCATCTTTCGGTCAGACACGTCTGATTTCAGCACATAATTTTTGGGACTGGGTTTGCCTTCCCTATACAGTCTCAAATCTCTTAAACAGGCTGCATTGTTGCAGTCTGTTTTCAGAGGTACCACTTGGATTTTGGTCATTTATGGATCTCAATGCAGGAAACTAGCTATGAGCCACTGGTTGCTGTCAGTTCATTCACTGCTGAATCTTCTGCCCCTCTCTTCTCTCTTCATTTCCCTCTTCTTTTCATGCACAAATCCCCCTAGTCCGGTCAGGCACAACATACTGACCAGGACGTAGCGCCAGATAGAATATACTGAACAAAACCACATCTCTCTTTCATGTAGCATTCCCTGGAAACAGATTTCTGATCCACGTGATGTGGATTGAGATGTGAGAAAAGCTACTACAACCTGCTGCTTAACACCCTTTTCAGGATACACACACGAGTGATCATACTCATTGAAGGCATTAAATAATAACAGCACGAACATTAATTCACAGTCAATTAATTCTTCTTTTTTTCTATATCCTTCAAATTATTTATTTGTTTCAAATTTGTCAGAGTTCCCATTTCTTGATTGTTTCTTTCTGTTTTTCCTCATTTCTGCAACTGAGGTTTGCAATTTCTTTCTTGTGGCCTGTAAGCTGCAACTTTGATACCTTCAGTTTTGTTATATATTTCTGTGTCTATTTTCTTTTCTTTCTCATAAACAGTGGAGTTTAAAAATATTTTGGGCATTTAAAAGTTCATTTTTCTATTCATATTTGCTTACATGCTTGTGTAGGGGACTGAGTGGTCTCGAGGTAAGACACAGACATTGAGTGCTGGAAGTTTGCTGGTTCAAATCACAGTGGAGCCCAGAATTTTTTCACATGGACTTTCTGGTTTTTCAGTAGTAGAAATCGGACGTCCGTGTGCAGTGTTGCAAACGTTAAAAATCCTTAGGCAGTTGGAAATAAAAAAAGAGTAGGCTTAATGCCGCTTTCCGGCAAAATTCAAAATTATGTTAAAAATTTATTCTATCTAATATGGGATCCTCGCTGATGCTACAGGGTTCGTGCACTGTGCTGAGATTCTCCAAAAACGCAGAGGACATGTGTTAAACCATGTGCAACGACTTTGATTCTTTGACTAAACTCTACTAAACTACCTGCTTGTTCAAGGATGTCTTAAAAAAAAGCATATTGATTTTTAGTCTGAAGAAGTCTCTTAAGTGCTGTCAAATAGACACTACGGGATCAAAATGCTGAGCAGCGGATGAGCTGCAGTGGTCAGCAACCCATAGCTGACTGCTAGCGTTAGGGCCAGCGAACCAGAGCTGCCAAGACCATTCTACACCTCCACGCGGTGATCCTGGATAACAGGCAGCAGCAGGGCAGACTGGCTAAGGAGAAGGTATCGAAGAGGGAATGCTAACCCGGTACTCAAAAAATGCTTGCTGAAGTTGATGTGTTGGACCGAAAGGTGCAAGTATCGCAGCCAAGCTGTAAACAACAACACAGCGCATTCCGTTCTCTGGACTACATTCTGCTACTTATCCTTTCAGGGTTTGGTAGTGGGAGATTGAGAACGAACGAAGAAGAAGAAGAAAAAGAAATAGACACTACCACCTTGGAAAATCTGGCTCAAATTTTTTAACCTAGAAAGGTGCAGTCAAAAAGGGCATTGCAATCAGCGAGGGCGCCTGTGTTCAGGGAACCTAGGATAGACACGCAATCAGGAAGTCTGTGCATAGAGAATAATAGTACCAGTAGCAGCTGCAGACTTTGTTAGCCAGTCCTGTTATAGAACTTTTTGCGCTCACATTGGCTTTATCAGTCACAAACACACTCACAGACTCAAGGATGCAGTATGACATGTGATAATGTTGGCAGTCCTCATTGATGACAGCGGACAAAAATAATTAGATGCCTGTACACTCACTGATTTTATAACTTCAACAGCGATGACGTGAAATTTGTAGCTTGTATAATTGATGTAGTGGTGGAGCACTCACTTTGGAGTGCTCCAAAGGTATAGGGTGTAACTCCCACAAATGGCATGCTCCAGTCAACTCAACTGTAAATGGGAACCTGACTTACAGGTAGGGAAGAGAAAAGGCAGTGAAGAAGAGAACTAGCCACCCCGCATCATACAAGCTGTGGCTTATTATACTCAAGTCTCCAACACTTCATCCCTGATAGCAATTTGTTGCAGGACTCCTTTACATTCCCTTTATTTAGCAGGACTCCTTTACATTACCTTTATTTAACAGGACTCCTTTACATTCCCTTTATTTGACATGACTCCTTTACATTACCTTTATTTGACATGACTCCTTTACATTACCTTTATTTGACATGACTCCTTTACACTACCTTTATTTAACAGGACTCCTTTACATTACCTTTATTTGACAGGACTCCTTTACATTTCCTTTATTTGACAAGACTCCTTTACATTACCTTTATTTGACAGGACTCCTTTACATTACCTTTTTTTGACAGGACTCCTTTACATTACCTTTATTTAACTTTCAGTCACTCTACGTTTGAGTGGAACAGTCCCAGTTGCAATGGTTTTACCATGTCTGCAGAATTGGAGAAGCTAGTGACTATGATGTTGCTAATAATGCCACTTGTACTTGAGTTAGGTACTCTTGACAACTTTCTTTGCTGGTGGGTTACAGTGGTTCTCATATCCCCAGGCGAGCTTGAGATGGTGAACCAGGGTCCTACTGGCTGTAGTGTAATATGAGGCTTCTCAATAAACTCAACACTACTGGGATCACAGTGCCTATCCCCACTTCGTTAGCCAAACTGCCATTGCCATGAAACTGCCTGTTTCCAAGGAAAATTCAATGGAAGTGAGGTGGGAGTATCGATCAGTATGTTTCACCTGAACCTGACTAACATAGTCTGATCAGTATGTTTCACCTGACCCTGACTAACATAGTCTGATCAGTATGTTTTACTTGACCCTGACCAACATAGTCATATCAGTATGTTTCACCTCACCCTGACTAACATAGTTTGATCAGCATGTTTCACCTGATCCGGACTAATATAGTCTGATCAGTATATTTTGTCTGACCAGAAATTAGTCTCCTCTGCCCAGTGACTATGATAAACTCGGGAAAACAAAAAGCCATAGGTCCTGACTTTCAAATTGACCTAGTTTGAGTGTAGTGCAACATCAGACAATCTCTGAAGTACCAAGAAATAAACTGAAATAAGACAAGATGGTTTACAAGTGATAGAATAGTACAGCATTCCATTTGACTCACCTCTACCGCTTGGGTAGAAGATGAATAACAATGTATTTGCAGTATTAACTTTAACCTTTACCACACCGTATCAAAGATTGATGCAATTTCCCCTGCAGCCACATTTTTCAGCACGTCACGTTTTACTATGTTGTTGGCTTTGAGAGCCTGTAACCTTTTTTTATCATATATATATCATATTGTTGTGTGTTGAGACATAAAGATTCATTTAAAATGTTTTGGTGTTCATGTTTTTGTTGTGTGTGTTAGTTTTTGAGATACAAGAAGATGGTGTTAGTGTTTAAAAACAGCACAAACATATAGATTCATCCGATTTTTATGTCCATTTATTTAACGGGGAAAAATTCATCCACAAAATGGATTATCAATGTTTACAAATCACCATGTATGTCAGTATACTTTTACATGTGTATTTATTGACTAAATTACACAGTTGAAGATCTCAGCGACCTGCCAGAGGAACAAGGCTCCATTCTGTATAGATTTCTCATCCACCCGGATGGTGTTCCTCTAGAGTTTCTTTCCACTGACGCTCTACAGGTTAGTATATACCTTGATGGCACTTGTAATATTTCATTAATCTGGTCTGAGTAGCCAACTTATTCAATTTAACTGAACATCTTTATGCTGGCTTTGAAGACTCCGCAGAGTCTATACAACCAGTTTCATTTACTTCATTTTATCTAAAAGTAACTATGCTTATCCAATTTATTCTTGACTGCATTAATTGACTCTGCCTCCACTATTTCCTGTGGCAATGCATTCTAAGCATTCACCACTCTCTAACAAAATATTTTCTAGTATCTAATCCAACCTTCCTTTAATTAACTTGTAGATGTGCGCTCTTGTTCTTGTAGGTGGTTGTACTTAACTTGTAGATGTGCCCTCTTGTTCTTGTAGGTGGTTGTACTTTGAAAAACTTGTAGTAGTCTAATTTATCCTATCACTTAATTATCTGGCAAAGATGGCGCCATAACTGGCTGCGAGTCTACATTTCTCTACTGTTTTGGATCATTATGGATGCCGCCAGACCACGGATTTGCCTGGAATTCACACTAGTCGACAACTTACACTTGTGTTCACGGATACGTGGAGTTGTTTTCCGTCTGGACTTATTTCGTTCTTTTTTTTTTGTGATTTCTTCCATCCGTTTATCCTGGTCTGGACGCCGGCTGAATGGCGATACGCTTAAACTAGTTATACCTGTGTCGTATCTCACGAGTTAGTTCTGCCGGTTCACCTTCACGAATTTGGCGTGTGGGAATTGTAGATGCTACTATGATGAACTGAATACAGCTGGGAGAGATGCCAGACTCACTCACACGCTGAGTGTTGTCCATACGACCTCTTGTGGTTATCGAAAAGGCACGACAAACTGCGTTAGATGCCTTCCCACCTTTCTTAAACTTTCTACCCTGCGGGTTACATGTTTACGGAAAGGCTTCGGTGGTAACCCTGAGGCAAAATCTGCATCCTATGCTATCTCCAGTCGTCTCGATGAATGTCTTGCCACTGGCAAAAGGTAGCTTAGGCTCTGTGAGTGAGGTTGACAAAAGGCGCAGTTTCTTCCTCACTTTAATCCAAATCTCCGCGCAAGTCACCCATTTCAGCGGACACAGCAAGAGATACGACTGTCCACACGGCTGAACAAAGAGAGTGGTCTTCATCACTTGTGATGGACAAAAAAAACTAATTATCTTATAAACCTGTATTAAATCACCTCAAATTCTTCTCTGTTCTAGACACGGTAGCCTGGTATTTCCTGATAACTATATTTTCTGAATTCTACTATCAGTTTTGTCACTCTTTTTTGTATCCTTTCCAACATGAAGGTCTAACTAATAAGGACTATCACTTCCATGCTCCTTCCAGGCTGCACTAAAAATTGACGAAATTTCCCCTGCAACTGCACTAATTTTCAGCATGTCATATTTTACTATGGTTGTTGACTTTGAGAGTATGTAATCTTTTTATTAGTTGGCCAATATAGTCAATAGATAAGATTTTGTTGTGTGTAAAGACATAAATGAATAAAGAACGTGTTATTGTTTTTTATGTGTGTGTGTGTGTGTTAGTTTCCGAGATACAAGAATATGGTGAAAATTTATAAAAACAAAACAAACATTTAGACTCACCGATTGGGGAATGTCGCTTCTCATATTATCCATCGAAATCACAACAAAACACTGTTACCATTTAGGCTTGGCTTGGCTTCGTTCGTTCTCAATCTCCCACTACCAAACCCTGAAAGGACTTAAGTAGCAGAATGTAGTCCAGAAAACGGAATGCGTTGTGTCGTAGTTTACAACTTGACTGTGATATTTGCACCTTTCGGTCCAACACATCCGACTTCAGCAAGCATTTTTTTAGTACCGGGTTAACATTCCCTCTTCGATCCCTTCTCCTTAGCCAGTCTGCCCTCCTGTAGCCTGTTATCCAGGATCACCGCATGGAGGTGTAGAAGGGTCTTGACAGCTTTGGTTCGCTGGCCCTGATGCTAGTAGTCAGCTATGGGTCGCTGACTACTGCAGCTTATGCGCTGCTCAGCATCTTTATCCCAGTTTTGGCGACAGCAGAGAATTATGTTTTAATTAGGATAGGCCTATCTGTTTTCACTTCAAACATATTTATGACATCTATATGAACAAACTAAATAGAATAATTGACACAAAAATTGAGTCCACACTGATTGAAAAAGAAAATATGCTTTCAAAACTGTATCAAAGTCGATCTACACTTTCGCGGCTGCAATCGGTAAAAGCGGAAGTACCAGTAGTTTACTATCAAATCAGCCGCATTTTTATACTTTTCTATGGTGCACCATTTGTGTTATTTATGAAAATATCGCCACTTGTCAACGTGGTCAATTTTCAGCGCCAATCCATTTTACAGCCTTCGGTGCGCAAACTGGTGTTTTCTGTCTGCAAAAATAACAGACTGCAGCGAGGTAAAGGTTAATATTTCTTTTTATCATACCTAACATTGCATTTGCCTTTTTCACTGCTATCTTAGTTACATTTGTAGGCAGCATCAAAGGCAACAGATATCTGTGACAGTTTTGTAGCATATTAATAGACAACCTGTTTAGAATACTAAGTTGCTCAGGCAATGTAAAGTGCCCCTCAAGTTCACTAACATAATTTTAAAAATTGTTGAAGATATGAGATGTAGAGTTCTTTATGAAGGCCACCTTTCTGGGACCTATGATATGTTGTTGAATGCCCACAATGAGTAGGTTTACTCTTTTGTGCGCCCTGAAAACAACGTTAAGTGGCGGGTTGCAGTAGCTTTCCTCACATCGCTAGCGTGCTGATGAAGGTAGACTGGGGTCCTCCAGGCAGTTGTGCTGTGCTTGGTTTCATCTGTGTGTCGCTCACTGCTACAGGGATCACGTCGTCAATCCCTCACCTTGTTAGCCAGGCTGTCATGAAAACAGCCCGTTTCTAGGGAGGGCTGCGATGTCTGATCAGTATGTTTTTCCTGACCAGATGTTAGTCTTCCTCCCTGGGACCTTTGATATAAGAACTGCTGTGTGACAAATATTTCTCTTATTACCATTTCTATTTCTACTGGTTGTTGACTGGATTATGAAGACGACAACATAAACCAACAAAAATGGAATTAAGTGAAATTTGTCAAAACAACTTAATAATCTGAACTTTGCCGATGACCTGGCTGTTCTGTCTCATAACTACAGTTGTATGCAAAAAATGTGTATACTTGATGATAGATCTCAGAAATTTGAAGTGAGAATACACAGAAAAAATCCAAAATATTATGGGAATACATGCAACTAGTGACAATCAGGTAAAGTTTTTGGACACACTCCTGCAGGATTGGGAATTATTTTTATATCTTGGTAGCAATGTAGGCAAAGTGGGAGGTACAGATATAGATATTCAAATAAGAATACAACAGTCAAGAGAAGCTTTCATTGTATTGTGGAACTTACGGAAATCTACAGAAATTAAGTCCAACACAAAAATAACAAGCATTCTTCAACTACAAGTGTAAATCCTTTTTCTAGCATGTTTTTGTACGGTTGCAAATACTTTTTCTAGCATGTTTTTTTTGTACGGTTGCGGCGTTACGTTAAAATATAACTTCAATCGTTATCCAGTCGTGGATAATTCTGTCGAGGTGTGTCTTTCAGGCCGTGCCATGTTCCCAAATTCATTACATTTAAGTTTTATTCAAAATAAAATAAATTCTGAACAAATTTACTTAAAATTATGATCTAAACATTGTAAGACACATAATTCGTGAGGTATTTATTATAAAGATTATATATTGGTATGAAGGGTTAAATGTATAGGTAAGAATTGGAAAAACAATTTCTTTTTACTGAACACATCTGTTTTGCTTATATATTTGTCCGATCCGTTGTTGTTAAATGTATACAATGAGTAAGATTACTCTTGTGAACACCCTGGAAAGGACGTTAATTTGCAGGTTGTCGTAGCTTTCCTCACATCCCGACTGATGAAAGTGGACCGGGGTCCTCCAGGTGGTGCACTAAGCTTGGCTTCATCTGCATATCGCTCACTACTATGGAGATGACGTCGATCCCTCAGCTTGTTAGCCAGGCTGCCATGAAAACAGCCCATTTCCAGGAAGGACTACGAGGGTCTTGACCAGTATGTCTTGCCTTACCAGACATTAGTCTTCCTTCCCGTCAATTCCGTTACACATACCTTTCTTGTTATACATCTCAGCCAAACTATGATTCGTGCGTGTGTTGAATATCCACAAGTAATCCAGGTGCATGATCATTGGTCAGATCAAATAATAAATAATTTCTTGGGTCTTGTGACCTCACTTTCCTTGCGCTAAATTTGTCAGCTTTAAAACGTAAAAACTTTCTCAGATGTGTGCACATTAGAAGTAACTCTACAGTTAAACATCATTTGCTCATGCATCTTGTAGTTCGCCAAAAAAAAAGAAAATCCCACAAACTAAATAACAAAACGCAAATGAATATTTCAGAAGTCTGCGTTAGTCATAACTGGTCACAATTTTCATTTTTACAGCTGCCGATGAGGGTGTCTGTGAGCTGGAAATAGTTAATCTGGCATATTCTGTCAATAGAAAACTATTACAGTTACTATTTTACTGCCCCTTGTATATCTACTATTGATGAATGAAAGACAAATACAACATTTAATATATCTGGTTGTCCTACATATTTTAATAACATAAGTAACACTTACCCTAACTTATTCTTGCATTACAAAAAGTCAGAAAATAAACACTCCCTATTGAATGTTTACCCATGCTCCTAGTGGCATGAACAGTGGTTTTTTAAATAAAAAAGGAAGTAGCATGTCCTTTGCAGTACGTCGCTTCTTACAACCGCCAACTTATTCGGCGGGTATAAGTTTCTTGGCAATTTATAGTACGGTAGGTTGCCATTGCTTTCCGCATGTGGAGGAGAGAAAAAAAACTATTTTCTGCCGAACTGGACACAAGCCTGGTTCGAATCGGGTGCGTTGGGATTGTGAAACGGATGGCTTCACACCTAGGCCGCGCAGCCCTCCTCCATGAAAAGAGAATACAAAATATAGTTTATGATCTAGCAATAGTTATGCAGTGAATCCCTGGACACTCAAACACACCTGGCAATAACAAAGCAAGCAAACTAGCAAAAAAGGATTAAAACAAGAATTGCCACATACATCAACTACTCTATAAACAGTCAATTAGCACATAAGAACAGCAAATAAAGAAACTTGACTGAACAGATGGAAATGGGAAACACATAATGGGAGGTCTACAGACATATGGCAAGCCTCCATTCCAAATGATGGCATCAGTCAACTAACAAGGAAGAATCAGAACAAGGAAGAATCATATGCTATGTTTTGCAGCTGAGAACCCAGCACCTCCAACTTAACAAGCACCTGAACAGAATCCAATCACAACACACTTCAGAGTGCCAGCTGTATACACACTAGTACGAACCTTTGATAATCATCTCTTTGAGTGCTCAGCGCTCAACAATGTAGAAAAATGCTTCTTCCTCCAAGACCAGATAAAAGGAACATTTTGTACAACACTAAACAACAACTAACTGACAAAGGTAGATACCATTACATCCATAGCAACAACATGATCTAGCATCTACACCCCGACTCACCTACAGGACCTAATCTTTCGGGTTCCACCTGGAACATGAGGTTCCCATTTTGGACCATCTTCTTCCACTGCCCATAAGGCAGACTTATATGTCCACCTTTAAAAGGTATTCACATGGTATTATTTGGCCTCCCCACTCTTCTCTTTTCCTGTTGGTTCTAATCCAATGCTTATCTGGTTATATTAATAGATTTATTTTTCTAAAGGTGTCATACCCGTCTCCACTTTCTCTTCCAAATCTCCAGCATTATTTGTTGTTTTTTTGTTCTCTTCCAAATCTCCAGCATTATGTGTTGTTTTTTGTTCTCTTCCAAATCTCCAACATTGTTTATGTTTTTTGTTCTCTTCCAAATCTCCAGCTTTATTTATGTTTTTTGTAGCAAGTCAGTGTTTGTTATTACATCTGGTCATAATTTTTTTAGTCAGAGAGTGGTGAACGCTTAGAATGCATTGCCACAGGAAGTAGTGGAGGCAAGGACAGTTGATGCATTTAAGAAAGATTGTGTGCGCATGACCTTTATAGCAAGGAAGTGTAAATGAACCTGGGTGTGTACATACACTGCAGAGTCTTCTAAACCAGTATAAAGATTTTAAAATGTTAAGTTATCATCTTTGCCGATGATGGCAACTGTTATTATTGCTATGTGACATAACCATCTTTTGCTTAAGGTCTGCTGTATGGATATGATACTTTGAGCAATGTGCCATGTTTTCAAATTATACAGTAGGACTGTTTTTACATTAGTGTTGAACAACCACATTTTATTTCACTCAGAGAATATTAGGTATATATAATTGAAAGTTTATCCTTAGTGAATATTAAACATAGATAATTGAAAGTTTATCCTTAGTGAATATTAAACATACATAATTGAAAGTTTATCTTTAGTGAATATTAAACATACATAATTGAAAGTTTATCCTTAGTGAATATTAAACATAGATAATTTAAAGCAAATCTGGCTTCATTAATCTTGGTTTGTTTGTCAGTGTTGCATCCAAAATAGGTCAATCTGCACATCTTCAATTAAACTAAAAAATTAATATTCATGAATTCTTTTTGTTTCTTTTTAGTTTCAAATTTAATTAGTTTTGTTTGTCTTTTCCTGGCTATCTTGTCTGCAGACATAGATAATGTACAATAACAAAGTTTTGCAGTTGTTTGTCAAATGTCTATTATATTCTTATATTCCTGTTTGCTAGTTCATCCAGTCCTTATACATAAGGAAGATTTGTAGAACTTGACAGTGAAACTATTTTTATGATGATAATAAATAAATGTTTTATCTACAGCACGTTACCAAGCACATAAGAAAGTGCCAGACAAGTCTTTCTGATGCTAACTCACAATGTATGTATGGAGAAGCCATCAAGACAGAGGTTCAACTGACTATTGAGCTGATGTTGCTGGCCTGTAGGTAAGTAATCCATTGAAAACTCCAGCAAAACACATTTGTGTGCTTGGTATGAACTATTGCGAGAAAAGACTAACGTTAGGGTTGGACAAAACATTGATCAGACTATGTTAGTCAGGATCAAGTGAAACATACTGATTAGACTAGTCAGGGTCAAGTAAAACATGCTGATCAGACTGTTTGTCAGGGTCAGGTGAAACATGCTAATCAGACTGTTAGTCAGGGACAGGTGAAACATGCTGATCAGACTGTTAGTCAGGGTCAGGTGAAACATGCTGATCAGACTGTTAGTCAGGGTCAGGTGAAACATGCTGTCAAGTGGTGAGCTTACTGAGGAGCCTCACATTACACTACAGCCAGGAGAGCCCTGGTCCACCTTCTCAAGTACTCCTCAGGATGTGAGGAGAGCCACTTTAACCTGCCACATTAGAAAGTTGTCAAGAGTACCTTACTAAAGTTGATGTGACATTAGTAACAATGTGAATTATTTTAATAGGAGAAAGAGATGGGCAGGTTGAGGAGGAGAGAGAAAACATGGTCAGGGAAACGGGTGGATTAAGAGGGGAAAATCAGCGGAGAGAAAACAGGAAGGACAATGGAAATGAAGAGGGATGAGGAAAGATGTTAAAGAATGATCTACCTTCATAATTATCCCAGGCAATGTCGTGTACCACATCCAGTCTCCTATTTATGGCATGAAAATGTCTACCAATTAGACAATCTACTCTTCGTTGATTTAATCTTTGCAGTCTATTAGTTTCCAAGGTATTTGAGCTGGTTGACAGGCTTCCAGGTTCTGTATTTCCAGGGTAATATGATGTCTCTTCTCTCTCAAGATGACTGTGTTTCTGTTTTAAAGCTGCTGATAGTCATCTCTCTCTTCTCCACCTCTTCCTTCCAGATTTGCAAGCTGGTCTGGAGGTACCTCTGATTTGGTGATCAAATGCCAACTTTGATATAAAAACAGGTCTCATCTTCCAGTACCTGACTGCATAATGTCCTATCCTTACAGGCTTTCATGACATCATCCTTGAAAGTATGATAAGATATGTTGCTGTTGTTTCAAGTGCCCACAATGAGTAGGTCTTCTCTTGTGTGCGCCCTGAAAAGCATGTTAAGTGACAGGTTGTAGTAGCTTTCCTCACATCCCGATGGTGCTGATGGTGGACCAGGGCCCTCCAGGCTGTTGTGCTATGCCTTGCTTCATCTGTGTGTCGCTCACTACTACAGGGATCACATCAATCCCTCACCTTGTTAGTCAGGCTGCCATGAAAACAGCCCATTTCCAAGGAGGGCTGCCAGGAAGCTGAGGTGAGGGTCTTGGCCAGTATATTTTGCCTGACCCTGATGTTAGTCTTCATCTCCATAAAATTATCAAATGATGCCCTGGTTTACACCATTAGTGGTCCTGAACGCTGACTTTTTTTTCACTTACTTAGTTTCTGCAAGTTTTAGAGAATTTTGGTACAGCACAAATCAAGGGTGCTGAAATGTTCTTTCTTTGCTCTTAAATATCATTTATATCCCTCATATCTCATTATCATACAGCTTAACCTGTAACACACCCTTGTCCGATCCTCTCTAACCAACTCCGCTTACAAAAATGTTGTGCGGAAAAACAAATTTTTGTTTGGAACGGAGCCACTCCCAACAGCCATTTTTTACTGCTGAATACGTCCCCCATATATACACGGTATTTTGCCGGTTAAAGTATCATATGTTCGATTACAAATGACTTTTGAACAGTTTTAATTTTGTATACGCCGTTTGGAGCAAGCCGACTTTTTGCGAAAGGTGAAGTAGGTTGTTGGGAACGATCTTTATCGAGTAGATCTGTTTATTTTGTTTGTTTAAGTGACAGAACTACATTTGAATTGGAAACTAACAGTTGTGTCAATAGTGTAAACACAGTATCGATACATTGTTGTGGTTTCCATGGTTTTCTATCGGAGCGACTAGGCCTAGCAGTCGATTCAACATTTTTTCCTAGATTTTCATAAATTTTCAACTTCGTCTTTTTGAATCTCAGAAACTAACAAACGCACAACAAAAACAATAACACCCACATGTTCGCTATTCAATTGTGTCTCTACACACAAGAAAATCATATTTATTGACAAACAGTAAAGTTAAAAATTTTGAAAGTCGACTACCATAGCGAGAAATTCAGAAATTAATTAGGTCAAATTTTCGCATTAAAAACAGTCGGCGTGAAGAAGGTTAAACCTCGAATGGGTTGAAGACTGAGATATATTAGGCCGGGGAATTAAGGCTACTTTCCCCAGCATTATAAATTTATATTTTACTCTGCAATGTAAAGTGGCAGAAAGAATATGCTGAAGATGCAGCACAGTGAATGAGCTGACAGCAGTCAGCGACTTGTAGATGACTGCTTGCGAATCAGAACTGACCAAGATCCTAATCCGTCTCCAAGCAGTGGCCCTGAAAACAAGCTGCACTGGCTTAGTTTGGCTAAGAGAATATGTTTCACAATGGAAAGGCAAACCCAGTACCCAATAAAGCCAGCTGAAAGGTGCAAATATCACAGCCTTGCTGTAAACTGTGACACAAATTCATAACGTACTTTTCATAACTAGATGAAGGCAGGAAGAATACCCCAAACGATTCTACCAATTATCCAGTATTATCCAGGTTGTTGTACTTTCATCTCCGAACTGGTCACAACAGAATGAGACACCACCTGCACACCAATTCAAGATAGGTATCACATATATTCCTGCAGCCTGACAAACATGACAGCAGCACATGACCTTCACCACTGCTCACAGATCTGAGAAGGATGTGTCCTACTTCCCTCCAGGAGAAACTGGGCAACTTTGTTGAGATCTTGAAAAAGACACAGACTTTATTGGAGAATCTGGGATCCAAGTCTAAATGAGCAATGGTTGCAGAAGAAGAAGAAGTATATTTTGTCATAGGTAGGAAAAGTCTAGGCCATACTGGACTTCGAACTCATGTTTCCTGACTACAAAACCAGCATCTTAACATTTTGACTGATTTTATTATCACATTTAAATGTTTTGTATGTTTTTTTGTGTGTAAATAATCAATTCTTTTTTTCTAAAGGGTTGGCAAGGCACTTGTACTGTCAGGTCGTAAGCCAGAAAAGCAAACCGGCTTTGGAGTTGTCAACTTTGGAATCAGTAACCTGACAGTCACAACTCGAACTGACCTGGCAAACAAGTATGTACAAACAATTGTTTTTGTATGTGTTTAATAGCATTTTCACTTGAAAGCCATTTTAACCTGTAGCAATCCAATGTCCGATCCCTTTGGACCAGCTCGGCCTGCAAAAACGGTGTGCGGAAAAAAAAATTTATTTTTTGAACGGAGTCACTCCTGACAGCCATTTTTTACTGCTGACTACGCCCTCCATATATACACGATATTTTGCCGGTTAAAGTATCGTGTGTTCGATTACAAATGGCTTTTGAACAGTTTTAATTTTGTATACGCCGTTTGGAGCAAGCCGACTTTTTGCGAAAGGGGAAGTAGGTTGTTGAGAAAGATTTTTATCGCGTAGATCTGTTTATTTTGTTTGTTTAAATGAAAGAACTACGTTTGAATTGGAAACTAACAGTTGTGTAGATATTGTAAACACAGTATCGATACGTTGTTGTGGTTTCCATGGTTTTCTATCGAAGCGACTAGGCCTAGTGGTCGAGTCCAAATTTTTTCCGAGATTTTCATAAATTTTCAACTTCATCTTTTTAAATCTCAAAAACTAACAAACATACAACAAAAACAATAACACCCACATGTTCGTTATGCTATTGTGTATCTATCTACACGCCAGAAAATCATATTTATTGACAAACAAACATAAAAGTTACAAATTTTGAAAGACGACTACCACAGCGACTAATTAAGAAAATTAATTAGGTCAAATTTTTTTCAAAAATATATTGGAGTGCGTAAGGTTAATCAAATATAGATTGTAAACACATTTTGTAATTTGTTAAATGTGAGAACACAAGCATGAAAGAGTTTAGTCTGTTTTGTCATTGTTACTGGAGCAAAAATGGTAAAATTGTAACATGACAGACGCACCATTATTGTTGTTGTTTAGGTATTCCGTGGCTAAGTGGTTAAGCTGTCAACATGGTGATCAAGTGGTGTTGGTTCGACTTTGGACACCGCCGTTTTTTTCACGGTTGCTTGATGCGGAGTCCTCTGCATCTCGTAGTTGCCCCCTAGTTGTCTTGTCCTTGACTTACCACTGTTGTCGGGCGGCTTGAGACAAGAGAGTGTGGATAAAAAGTAGCACAGTTAATCCTTACTAAAAATAGCGTTAGGAAAATTAATTATGCCATTATTATCTACGATGGACGGAGGCCTTTGCTTTGTTTAGTGCCCACAATGAGTAAGTTTACTTTTTGTGCGCCATAAATAGGATATTAACCTTCTTCACGCCGCCTGTTTTTAATTGCGACAATTTGACCTAATTAATTTCTGAATTTCTCGCTATGGTATTCGACTTTCAAAATTTTTAACTTTACTGTTTGTTTGTCAATAAATATGATTTTCTTGTGTGTAGAGACACAATTGAATAACGAACATGTGGGTGTTATTGTTTTTGTTGTGTGTTTGTTAGTTTCTGAGATACAAAAAAATGAAGTTGAAAATTTATGAAAATCTAGGAAAAAAATTTGACTCGACAGCTAGGTCTAGTCGCGCCGATAGAAAATCATGGAAACCACAACAATGTATCGATACTGTGTATACACTATCGACACAACTGTTAGTTTCCAATTCAAACACCGTTTTTGTAGGCCGAGTTGGTCCGCTAGGGTAGGACAATGGTGTGCTAAGGTTAAGTGACAGGTTGTAGTAGCTTTTGGGTAATGTTCTTATATATATATTCAAATTATCTCTTAAATATCATTTATGATTTAATTACTTTATTTTTCCTATTGAGTCTAAATCAGTTAGCCGAGTATTAAATATACCAGTTCAGTTCAGTAGAATAAATGAGACTAGAATAGCCATTCCTACCTTAAACAATGTTTGGAGGTCATCTCAGAACAGCACAAACACCAAATTTAGAACTTACAAGAACTGTACTTTCTATGCTTTTGTATGGTATGGAGTGTTGGAGAGTGACAGAAAGGAAAATGTCAGAATTGTAATCTTTTCATTTGGTCTGTCTCAAAGAGAGAGATTCATGGAATATTCTGACCCAACTCCATTGCCACTGTGAACTGCTTGCCCAGAGCAATTGGACTGGTTTAACGAAAAACCATAGAAGTCTGAAAGGGAATCATGAATCAGAGAACCCCTATTTGCAAACCTATTTTGTCTTCATGCTATCCGAGATGCCACGATAAGATGGTAGCCACTGAAGTATCATTGGCTTTTTGACAGTTACCTTATTTAGTTCATTCCTCAGGTGCGGGAGTTTACCACGCTTGAGAGACTGCAGTATAGCATCTGTGAAGATGACTACCTGATGGCAATCAAAATTGTTATATATCACATTCACAGCTTGTGCCTACACATCAGCTTTAAAGTTAGAAAAGAATGTATAGCTAGGAATAATCTTTGTCTCACAATGGTTTTCAGGATATGAGACAAAAGCTCCATCTCCTCTATTCTTGACAGTATTTATTGTTGATCCATATGTATCCAGAATATCAAGAATCTTTTTTTTTTTTTAATTTTGCGTTTGCCTTATTTCTCAAATCCCCAAAGGCGGTGTGCGTTGCACTGTGGTTTCTATTGTGCCTGTCTGCCCAGTGCATCCGACTTTAGCATGCATTTGCTTCCCCGGGGTAACAGTCGGTGCTGGGATGGGGATCGAACCCAGCCCCTTCGGATTGTGAGCCGTGCCACTTAACCAATAGCTCCCCCCCCCCCCCCCCCCCCCCAACCAAAAAAAACCAAGGAAATTAAATACTAAATTGCAACAAACATTCTTCCAGTGGCATTTTTAACCTAAATTTACTCTTCAGGTTGCTAGAACTGATCAAGCAGTTCAAAGAAGTGTGGGCACAACGATCAAACCCTAGTGTTGGACTCAGCGACTCCATACAGAGGCTTCGAAGCTTATTCAAGGTTCTACTTCCAGAACCATCCCACTCAGAGCTTGTTAACAGTGAACTGGATCATTAATACTAGAGACATTGTTTGTGGGTAATATTCAAAATATGATGTAAATGCCATATTAATTTATTACTGACTGTATGGTATTTTCCATAAGTTTTAGTGATATTAAGGCATCACATAGAAATTCCAATGTGCTGTTATTAGACCATTGATACAAGATAAAAGATTGGAGGTGGGTAATTATTTGATATAAGGTGTAAATGCCATATTAATTTATTTCTATCCTTACAGTAAATGTAGCTTCGATTATATCCTCTTTGCACTCTTATATTTTTTTTTAATGTGAGATGCGGCATAGTTGTGCTGTGCTGCATTTTGCAGTTGGTCTGTGATTTCTACTCCTATCGACTTGCTAATCCACTTTTTGCAAGTCTTTTTACATGTATTATCTCTTCCTTCCCAGTCTTTGGCTGTCATATAAAAAAGGCAAGTTTGAAGTTAGGGATTTACTTCTCCTGAATGAATTACCACCATCAGCTTTTGATCGTCATGTAGCCAGAGCATTCTGGTTTTAGGACACCAGAGACTAGCCCCTCACCTTTTCTTCTCCTGTTAGTAGTAACAGACACAGAGCTGAACTTTTACCAGGATGTTGTAATTGGTTACTGGACTAAATACAAGATAAATTATCTGTGGGTAATTCTTCTATATAAGGTGTAAATGTATTAATTTATTATTTACTTTTTGGTATATAGAACTGTGATGATTTGAAAAAGGAACTGAATATAAGCATTGGTAACATTCATGAGTGATTGATTGTCTCAATTCATGTTTGTTAGAAATAACTATATTTCGTAAATGTGATAAGTAAAGAATTGGAAAAACTTCAAGACTAATAAATCGGTCATAAAGTAGACTTATAGCAACAATGGCTTGGCTTTGTTCGTTCTCAATCTCCTGATACCAAACCCTGAAACGGGCCTAAGTAGCAGAATGTAGTCCAGAGAACGAAATGCGTTGTGTTGTAGTTTACAGCTTGACTGCGATATTTGCACCTTTCGGTCCAACACATCTGACTTCAGCAAGCATTTTTTGAGTACCAGGTTAGCATTCCCTCTTCATCCTTTCTCCTTAGCCAGTCTACCCTGCTGCAGCCTGTTATCCAGGATCGCCGCGTGGAGGTGTAGAAAGGGTCTTGGCAGCTCTGGTTCGTTGGCCCTGACGCTAGCAGTCAGCTATGGGTCGCTGATCACAGCAGCTCATGCGCTGTTCAGCATCTTGATCCCATAGCAACAATGATTGCAAAAGACAGTATTATTGTATTCAGAAAACATATCTTCATTCTTCTTATGTATACGCTTTCAGACGTCAGTTTGAATTAGATTTAAAGAAAGCAGTGGTGAGCATGAGATTGTTAACACTTTCCAGTTCTGGACAATATTGCAGATTTGTTATTTTCAATTTGAGCCAAGTGCCGGAATTCTGTACATCAAAGTTTTATTAAATATAAAATTAATTGATGTTGAACAATTTGAGCTAAAATTAAGATCTATACATGGTAAGACACATAATTAAACTATCTACCACATAAAGTATTCATTCAAAAATATTATATATTAGTATAAAGCGTTAAATGGTGTTGATATGCGAAGGTGTTAATTGGAGAGAAAGCAGTGTTTTTTTACTCATTACGTTTTTCTGCTTTGCTGAAATATTCGTCAATTCCGCTACACTTAACTTTCGCAACGTATGTCTCAATCAGAGTCTGAATTGAATGTGTATTAAATATCCATGAGTAATCCAGATGGTTGATCATTGGACTGATAAAATGATAATCATTTCTCGAATCTTCATGTCCAGCTGTCATTGCAAAATATGGTTTGACTTTCAAACATAACTTTTGCAAATGCCTACCTATTGGAAATAGCATTATAGTTAATAATCATTTGCACATGTGTGGACGTCACCATCATTTACAGCCCTTAAATAAAATAAAAATCTGTTGCGGCATCCTAGCTTCATAATCCTTCAATAATGGGATATTCTTCAAATCTCAGTGAAGTAGAGACAATAATATCGTTTCAAAATTCTCTTTAAAATCAAAGTAGCCATTTTCGGATTTGAAATTGAAGCTCATTAAAGTGGTCTATTTTTAGATTCAAATACCATTGTGTTGAGCTATTTCTATAGCAATAACCAATGGCAATGCAGAAACTACGCGCCGGTTTAGTCGTAAAATTAACTTTTTTTCAGGCTGAAAAGTTTGTCAATAGTGCGGTAAAAGTTAACGTTACATAAAAGACATCCAATGTCGCCAGATTTCGAGGTCCGGGTGTCAAACAGTGCCTTTTATGTATGCAGCATCTCACAAATTAAACCACATGCCTTAGTTATAAAGCATTCAATACCCACAAGACATGACAGTGTAAAATGTTTGTTTCTTGAACTTTTTGATAAGGAAAACTCAACTGTGCGAAGTATTTTATTGATGATGATTTTATGTGTAGTCAGTGTTTCAGTTTTGTTACACGTACATGCTCAACTTCACCCAACTGTAAATACTTGTACCAGACTTTCCTCAGAGAAAGGAAAAATAGGTAGGGAACTGGTCACAATCTCACAAAGTTGAAGATCTAGTGTAGTCAAGTCCTTAGCTTTTCATCAACTATGGCAATATCTATTTATGTGTATATATGCTCTGTGGAAGATCTAATTGTGGGCTGAAATGTGGTTTCATCTGTGTAAATAATTATAATGAAAACTAGTATTTAACCTGTCAGTAATGATGACAATTTTTAGATGTCAGTCAAATAAAAAATTTGTTAATGTTTATCACACAACATACTGTTGTTGTTTGTCCATCGTTTCCAAAAAGGACTACATTGTCATCTGTCAATCCTAGGGTGGGTTTTTGGGTGACTGATCAAACTACTCCAAGCCTGAAAGCATCTGTCACACTGAGGGCAGAGAAGCACTGTCAGGCGGAGGCAACTCTTCTCTTGCCTTTCGTGTCGCTCGTTTCCATGCAGCTTCCTTGATTCTTGTCTGCTCCAGATGTGCTGTGGCAGAGAAGATTTTACTATGCCAGGCAGAGCGATCAGCAGCAATGTTCTCCCAACCATCAGTGTCAATGTCGCAGTTCTTCAGTGAGGCTTTCAGAGTGTCTTTGTAACGTTTTATTTGGCCAACACGAGCTCGTTTGCCTGACTCAAGCTCGGCATAAAATATTTTCTTTGGAAGCCACATGTAAACAATATGACCAATCCATTTGCACAGAGTTGTGTGGATGCTTGTCATGCCAGTCCACGAAAGAACTTCTACATCTGTAATCCTATCTTGCCATTTTATGTTCAGCAGTTTCCTTAGGTAGCTTGGATGAAAATGGTCAAGCTTCTTCGCATATCGACTGCACACAGTTCAAGTTTCATAGGCATACAGAAGAGTTGGTAGAACAACTGCCACATAAACTTTCAATTTGGTTATAAGCTTAATTCCTCTCCGGTCCCAAACTGAGGATCTTAGTTTCCCAAATGCTGTACATGCTTCGGCTATTTAATTTAGCAGCCCAGCTTTTATTTAATACTAAGTGACACTTTAAATGTCATTGAGACATTGTCAGCATATATATAAAATATTTGGTTTCTGTTTTGGAACTAAGACCAACATTTGGCTGTTTTTGGCATATTTACCATCAAAACCCGCAGACAGAAAAACAGCGAGAATTATGAGCATTGATCATATATCCTTAGAATTGGCCTACCTTTAGTTGTCTATATTTCATAATGTAAAGTCAGCAAATCTCGTAGTGGATCAAAAATATGGATAGACATGGTTCAAATGCAACAGTGGAACAAAAACAAGAATGAAACCTGTTCCTGCGAGGCATCTGAATCATACCTATCCATGTTTTTTTTATCCAGTCCCACCTTACTTTTAATTTTTGCGTGGGGCTAGCGACCTAAACATGTGAAACCTTTGCTACAGAAACTGCCAAGTCAAGTGTTTGCATACAGACTTCCTGTAAGGAAGCCAGCTGTAGTTATGACACTAAGCTTTCTATGAAGCAGAGAGGTGAAATGATACATATGCAGTCATAATCAGGAAAATACACAATTGATAAAATAAGTTTCTACTGGGTGACCTGAAAAAAATCATGCTTAAAGTAAAAAAAAAGATATAACTTTGAGTTTCTATAACCTTCTAGTTTTCAAATTTCTTTTATTATGTCACAAACATTTAGACTTACCTATTTTTGGGTACACCAGTTGTCTTATAAATCCATGAAATTGCCACAAAGCACTGATAGTGTTCCAAACCAGATCGGCATGTCTGTTAGTTTCCACTACAAACATATTTATAACATCTACATAAACAAACTAAACAGACCTACCTCAGAAAAATCCATTGCAACAACTTAACTTCATCCACAATCAATAATGAGATAACCTTCCAAATCCATATGAAACAGAAAAATTGTTTAGAGTCAATCTAGCCATTTTGTTTTTTTCAAGATGGGAGGAAGTGGCCTCGGTTTCGATTCAACCTTTTCTGTAGCAAAAACAGGTGTAAACGCAATGAATACACCGGTGAGTACAATGCCGAAAGCGAATTTTTTTTACCAATGGTTCAGTAAAAGTTGAATAAAGTGTGAAACTGGAATAAAGTTGATCAAATACGGATAATTAAAAAATGGAAATAAGTAGAAACCAGTCATTTACTGCTTCAAAGTGACAGGAAATGTTTCAAATGACTTCTTTCAGCTCTACATTTTGTCAGGTACTGTTTAAAAAAAAAAACTGAAGATCCCATTTACTTGCATGTGTGGCATATTGGGAATATGGTGTTAGGACCATATTATCTTGACCAACAGAATACACTAGGGCTGATGCAATCAGCATCACACCGGCTGCCTTTACTTCCTAGATTGCTCTGGTAAACAAATTTGTTGGCTGTGTCGACACTGGGAGTTGTTTTTATCTTTTGCGATCGGGAAAAAAACCTCGCACTATTTTGGTATCGAACTCAGATCACTCAACTAGAAAGCTAGTGCACTAACCACTGGGCTACCTCGGCCCCCAGATGCTGTACTGTACAAAATTATGCATGAAATTGTAGCAGACATCTCTTGAAATTTTTTATGATGCTCTGTCATCTGATTTTGTATTGTGGTTAGCCAGTCCTATAAAATGTAGCCTTAACACATGAACTGATTGCAATGCACTTTCTTGCTTCCACACTCGTGAATGAAACAACTCTTTTAGACCACCTTGTACGAAATATCCTTAATAATTTTCTACACAGAATATTCTGTGCTGCAAACTTTTCGATTTCTTTCAAACTGCCTCTGCTATAATATAATGGAAATAAATTCAAGGTAAACGATAAGGTTATCCAGTGGTCGATTTTGGGTCATGTGTTTTTTTCTAGGTTATCTTGTGTGTCAGGTATATTGTGAATATATTACAGATCTGAGCATCTGTTACAGTTACAGGAAAATGTGAATATATCATAAATAAGTCATCTTGTTTTTATTATTACTCACATTGAAAATTTATTACAATTGTGAACGCTAATGAGAAAGTGTTGAATGAAACAACCAGAGCTACACCAGTGAACACTATTGCACACATCGTGTATGATGGCGTGAACATGTTACTTGGCGTTTATATGCGTCACCAACGAAAAGAGGGGGTTTGTCCCTCTTTTTGTAGATTTTTAAGAATTTTTTTGTTGCATGTTTGGGATGTAAACATATTGGGTGGGTACTCCTTTTTAGGGATTTATGCAAATGTATCATATTTTGAAACTCATTATGTGTGAAACTGGGTTCATGTTTGATCATGCTTTTTTATTTGATTTTTGTGTGTAAAATTCTACACAGAATGAGATTAAATGTGACTTTTGGTCTTTGATTTATCAAGTTATTTGTTAAAAGAAATATAAATGTGTAGGGTGTATTAATTTGGATTTATAAGTAGATGAAAGGATCTCTGATTATTTGGGGGGCCCAAAAGGGGAGTCAAAAATAGTAACACTCACCTGGCGGACATATCATAAGGTGGAAATAAGAAGGGTTGGGCATGGGGCTGACTACTCCATCCTGCAGAAGCTTTAAACTTTTGTTTTCCAGTTTACAAAATTAATTATGTTTCCTGTATCTGCATAATTTTTCAGCATGTCATGCCCCTACGTGGGTGTTCATTTTGAGAATCTCTAATTTTCTTTTTTAAATTTTGTGTCTAGAGACAAATATTAATTTAAAAAACTTGTTTGTGTTATTTTGTGTATGTTAATTTCTAAGATACAAAAAGATGAAGGTGGTAGCGCTGAAAAGCAGCACAAACGTATAGACTCACCCCGAAGTGGTGTCCCTTGATTAGAAAAAAAAGATTTGCAGAAAACCTTACTAATACTACTATCGTTGTTTACTGTAATGGCTGTGCCTGTCACTTCGACTATAAATGTAATTATTGTGTCTTAGTCGACCTGTACTTCTACAGGGGCAGATGCCCCTGTGCAGGTCCCAGCTCTGGTATGAGCTGGATGTAGCCGGAAGAAGGATTTCCTGCTTAGCGGGGCAGGCTTGAGTAGCTTAATACTTCGCTTCGTTGGAACAAGCGCTTATGGAGGGTGGTTAACCAATGTAAGAGTCAATCGTAATAGGTTCAAATACTAGAGCAAAGTAGATCCGTAGCCTGTTAGGTGCCATCTATGCTGCTCTAAACAAACCACCCAACCATGGCCAGTGTTATGCCATGTCACACAATTAGTTGCCTCTTACAACATGCTCTCTGTGAGGCAGTGGTGCTATTCTTGTCCTTGTCATACACAAATACCCCGGCAGACACTCAGGTATTGTATCTACATAAACAAACTAAATAGATCTACCTCAGAAATATCTGTTGCAGAAACTTGACTCCCCAAATCTTAATAATGGGTGATTCTTCAAATCCAAGTGGAAAAACAGAAAAAATCCTTTCAAAAATCTTAAATAAATTTTAAAATTGTGATTGTCTTCGTCTAACTGTACATAACAGAAGTTGGAACTCTCTACAATGAAAAGAGCAGTATGTTCAGCCGTTTCTATGGCATTATCCCGGACGTTTATATATGATAAAGCGACGACCCTAGAGCTGGTGATGTGCAATGCCAGTGGAACGGAGTCAAATCCTCGTAATCCACAATCAAAAAGATTAAACCACAGAAACTTTAAATCACAGAAACTTCAATAGATACAGGCAGGTCAACATTTGTTGACTTGGTGCATATTTGTTGGTGACCTGTGCTCCACAGGTAGATTAAACCATTTTAATTGAATGGTTGACTTTTAGCTATCACTATGTTATGCTTTGGTTGCACTTGATGTGATGTGCCACATAATTATTTTGTAGGTGTTTTTGTTGTTCGGATTAAATGCAAATCAGAAGTAATTCTCGGTTCAAGTGCCATCTCCACATCGAAGGTCGGCTACAATGGATCTTTAGTGTACTCTATCTCTTGCCGTAATGGTGCAATCTTACAGGCTTTTTCCAGTCCTTCTCTTGATGTTATCCACCCACTAATAACGTCTGTCCCTTGAACGGCTGCCTTCCACCCTACCCTACAGTTTGGTCTGCAACAAGGAGGTATGCCTTGTTAACTGTCTAACCCTGATTTTGGTCATTAATTCTCTTTTCACCCCTAACTTTTTCAATACCTCCACATTTTTCTTTTCTGTTCAAGAAATGTGACCCAATCTTCTATAGCCCTCTTTTCCAACTTGCTATTCAGTGTCCATGTTTCTGCACCATAAAGTAGTGACAAGTATACAGTTGTTACAGGAAAACTCTAGAGACAACAAAATCAAACTGACATATCGGGGAAGGTGTGGGCTAGTGGTTAAGTGACACAACTCGAAGGTGCTGAGTTCGCTCCCCAATCACAGCACCGGCCATTACCCTGGGGAAGCAGACCTTTACATAAAATGCATGACGAGTCGGATGCACTGGGCCAACAGGCGCAAAATTAAAAACATAGTGCAACACACACCGCCTCTGAGAATAGAGAAAAAAAGGCGAATGCAAATAAAAGAACAAAATTTAAAAAAAAAGCAAATTAAAAAAAAATACAACTCCAACAAAATGAGCAGTCTGCAGACTCTCACTCAGTATCAAATTCATGTACCTTTTTTTTTTGTTCAGAATCCTTGTATTCATTACTCCAAAAACTAAATTTTTCTCATTTTCTTTTTTCTTGTGAGGTTTTCTTTGGAAGTTTTAAATATTGCTTGAGTCAAAAGTGTCTTTCAAACAATTGCTTAAAACTTTGTTAATAATGTAGAGTCAATGTATATCTGATGATCCGTATAATGGCTGAATTAATGGAGTTGACAGTTACATTGTTCTTCTGATTTTGATTATGAAAACATCTGCAATATGCCTACGACTCTTCCATGGTTCTGGGCTCTTTTTATATATATGGAGGTCAGTCACAGCAAGGGCTATAATGGGGTGCACCATTAGTGACACTGTAGTGAAATTAGCATTGCCCTCAATAGACAAGATGTTTATAACACTTGAAACTCTGGCTGAAGATATAGCACAGTGTATGAGCTACCAGTAGCCAGCGACTCATAGCTGACTGCTTACATCAGCGTCAGCGAAGCAGAGCTAACCAAGTCTTTATCCCACCTCAAAATGGCAGCCATGGAAACAGGCTGCACTAGTGTAGAGAATAGTGGGAAGGCAAACCTAGTACCCAAAAAAGCTAGCTGAAACCGGATATGTTGGCCTGAAAATTGCAGATACTGCAGTCTCGATGTGAACTGTGACACAACATCCATTTCATGGTGAATGCCGAAGATGAAAACAAAAAATAACCATTGCCACCTGGTCCGTAAAAAAATCTTTTTCCCCCAGTGTTCCTGAGAAAATATGCAGACGGTAGACATTTGTGGAATTTACTCGGACAAAACTATGTGCTCTCATTTAATTGTTCGATCTTAGATTAACTGGACATGATCATCTCCAATGTTCCTACCTGTTATGCCAGTAAATTGTGGAATATATTTATTGAAGACTATCCTGTATCAAATTTACTTGACACATTATGAGGGATACCCACCGGGACCATAGTCTGACCCTACAAGGGACAGGAACAGTTCTAGATTGATAATAATCCGTATAACATGTCGTCATTCAAATAATCAGTCTAACCCCAATTATTCAGCCTTCAAATTCTTGAGAACACTTTTAACGACTTGTTCTATTGTTAGCCTTTTAAAATGGTCATTTTTCCTAATTTTCAAAATTCCGTTTGATCACGGAAATCATCAAAAACAGCGGAACATGCTTCAATGTGTGTGCCGCCATTTTCGTTATTTCTATAAATGTGTGCACTGTGTAGACGTCACTATAATATGGTCAAAATTAAAGTAGTCACCATGTAGCATGTCCTTTGTAAAACGTCCCCCCATCACAGTCTGTCTGAAAGAAACTCGTTCTCTTGCCAAAACTCCAGCCTCCGCCACAGTCATACCCCAGGTATTCCTGGAAATCTTGGTGCCATTGTCTTCTTGGTCTACCTCTTCCTCTTTTGCCTGGCATCATACCTTCCATCACCGTTCTCTCAAGACCTCTGTGTCGCCTGATGTGACCAAAGTATTTGCATTTTCTAGCTAAAATGGAATTGATAAACCAGTTCTCCTCTATGCTCAACTCTTGCAGAATGTCTACATTTGTTTTTTTCTCTGTCTAGGGTATTTTGAGGATCTTTCTGTAACACTTTGACTCGAAGAATTCGATTCCTTGTCTAGAAGTTTTGGTAATCATCCATGATTCACAGCCATAAGCTGCCACAGGAAAAACACAGGCTCTCAAGACTTTACTTTTATCATTTTGTTGATGCTCTGCCATAATTTCTTCAGGCTGTTCAAGTAGTACAGCCAAAAATACTTCTTAAAATAACGGTCCAGCCGTCACTGAATACTGGGTAACACAAGGGATGAGGTATTTACACACACACACCGATATATGGGTGTCACTGGTTCAAAGGGTGTTTCAGCCCCTTTAATATTCACATCGTAAATATCTGAAGTAAAAGTGCTATTCTGCTGCCACATTTTTGTTTAGAAGAATACATTGATAGAAAGTATTGTAAGGCGTATTATTTTAAATAAAATAAAATAATCCTTAATGTCGTATTCCTGACAGTGGATACAATGTTCAAATAGCGAAGCTTGGACAACCTATGACAACAGCACAGGGTTAACATCTTCCATCTTGTTCCATTCTTTGAATTACACTGAGGGGCAGAGGTGCACTCTCGCACCAGTCTCCCAAGCATGTACACTCTCCTTTGACAGTGAAGACTATGATGGTTTGGTCATGTTCCTAGCATGGTAAATGGGTTGCATCCCCAAAAGAATCCACTATGGACAGTTGACTGATTGAAAAACATTCGGACAGCCACATATGAGGTTCAAAGATGTGTGTAAGTGGAACATGAAAGTACTGGGTATGGGTTTGACATCCTGGGAAGACGAAGCTGCAGACCAATCCAAGTTAAGATGTACCCTGAATAGCCACCTCATGCTAGGTGAAATGAAGCTCTTGCAACACAGAGATAGAAAACCAAACACTCAGCAGAGAGTTACCACTCGCATCATCCTATAGTCAGCAATGACTGAAAGGAGCTACAATTACTACATCTGCTGGGGAATTTGTAAGGACTGAAGAGTATAAACTGCTTGTCTCCAGTAGTCATTCAACAGTTTGCAGGGGACAGCGTGGGCTAGTGGTTATGTGACATGGCTCACAATCTGAAGGTGCTGGGTTCGCACCTTAATCACAGCACCGGCCAGTACCCCGGGGAAGCAAACCCTTAGAAAATACAGAAGGCAGGAGACCCTTACATAAAATGCATGCCAAAGACTGATGCGCTTGGGCCCACAGGCGCAAAATAAAAACTGTGCACCACCTTGGGAAATAGAGAATTTAGGCGAACGGGAAAAACAAAACAAAAAACAGAGCGAGTTATGTTATTTCCACATGAACAGAAAGAAACCTTAGGTCTTTGCCAGGGTGTGAAGCTGTGTCCATCTGACTGGAAGACTGGTACCCTCACTGCTCAAATATGAAAGATGTAGACATTTTTATTCCTTGATCCATTTGTCATGTGATGATGTATCTAAGGTAGACAATTTTGTATTTTTATTTCTGCAAGCAATTTTCTCATAAAAGCTATCAAATGACATTCTTCTTCTTCGATTAACTGATGCTATGTTTCTAGTCCGGTGAGGTTCACAAAGGAGACTGCGTCTCAGGTCTTCTTATCTGTACCAAGTTTGTCTATGCTGTCATTTTCTGGTTTGTATTCTTTGTGCTGGCCTCTCCATTCCGTCCTCATGTATCATTTGATTGGTATCTGCTTCCTTATGTTTCTGTGGATAGCGAATCTGTGTACCACCACTACCAGCTTTTGCAAGTTCATCTGCCTTTTTGCTTCAAAAGATTCCACAGTGGACCAGAATCCACTGTAGGGTGATCTGTTTTTTGGACAGTATTCCAATGTAATATTTTATTTCGTGTGAGAGTATCTTGTTTGGTGCTTGAGATGGTTTAGAGAAGAAGAAGAAGCTCACAAACGCTATTAAAGGACAATAAAAGTTAACCACATATATTTCTTTTCTTAGTTGCTGTTTCTCTATCCCTGGAGTGTAGTGTTTTTGTGTGTATTTATATATATATATATATATATATATATATATATATATATATATATACACACTTACAATCGAGTGTGCAGGCAAAAAAGGTTATTGACCTGTTGTCTTTGCATAATGAAGCAGCCACCTCCTTTTGGTTTTCATGTAGTCCACTATTAAGTAAGAATTGAATTACCTAAAATGTTTGCCCAGACAGCAGATAATAGACTATTTTTTTTACTGTCAAGGGTTCTTTTACATGCTAAACGAATACACATGACCTGCGAGTTTATTGTCCATCTCCAATATGACTGTTCAGCAATCTCACATCCTTAAGACTAGGAAACTCAACTTGCGCGATTTGAATCGCTTCTTTCTTGAGAGCCGAGGGACACCTCTCAGCTATAGCGACCCCTGCCGCAAATATCTCTCGTATAGTTTACAGTGAGAGTATCGTAGAAATATACCACAGTGGTACCAAGATTTGACAGAAGAGAACCACTCTAATTTTCATATCTTATCGTAAAAGACAACTAAATACGGTTGTGCATAGGGCTAACAACCTCATCATGTAAAACCTGAAGGTGCAAGTGCTTGTATATAGGCTCCTGTAAAGGACTATGATGGTGGCTCTATGCTTCTGTTGGAGCGAATAGGCGAAAGAAGAATAGTAGAAATGAATTGATTGTTACAGAAAACATAATTTCAATTGCAATCAAAGTGCTCTGACACATTCTCCCTTTTTCATGCATTTTGATATAAAAGCCATTTTTTATATTTTTGATTCATGTTATTTTTCTTGAGGCGAATTAGCTAGTACAAGATGGGGTTAGCCTGCCCCCCATGCCTGCCTATCTGTAGTCACCTCTTACAACATGCTTGACCATGTACATAAAATTTGAGATCGGCAACTCAGCTGCGTGTACAGATATATTTAGAGAAAATCCCTCTAAACCATTGAAATAACATTGGAAGAACTTTATGGTCATATATGTGAACTACAAAAGACAGTCAAGTTGATACAATAGACAACATTGCAGATATAGACATATTTTTTGTGAATGGAAGAACTTTATGGTCATATATGTGAACTACAAAAGACAGTCAAGTTGATACAATAGACAACATTGCAGATATAGACATATTTTTTGTGAATGGAAGAACTTTATGGTCATATATGTGAACTACAAAAGACAGTCAAGTTGATACAATAGACAACATTGCAGATATATAGACATATTTTTTGTGAATGGAAGAACTTTATGGTCATATATGTGAACTACAAAAGACAGTCAAGTTGATACAATAGACAACATTGCAGATATAGACATATTTTTTGTGAATGGAAGAACTTTATGGTCATATATGTGAACTACAAAAGACAGTCAAGTTGATACAATAGACAACATTGCAGATATATAGACATATTTTTTGTGAATGGAAGAACTTTATGGTCATATATGTGAACTACAAAAGACAGTGAAGTTGATACAATAGACAACATTGCAGATATAGACATATTTGTTGTGAATGGAAGAACTTTATGGTCATATATGTGAACTACAAAAGACAGTGAAGTTGATACAATAGGCAACATTGCAGATATAGACATATTTTTTGTGAATGGAAGAACAACAATGTGCTTGGCAGGTTACAGTTTTACTATCCATTCCTTTCCTTTTGGGCCCTGGTAACACTCAGTCGAGATAGCAGAATTAGAAATATATTCCCTATGGTTATGTATGATGTACTTTGTTGTGAGCATTCGTACACATCACTACATTGTGGAACAGTCACAATTTTTAACATGGTGGAGCTGTGGTAGTGCTGTGAATTAAAATAAAGCGTACAAAACATTTATGGATGTGGTCAGCTACCATGCTAAAATAACAGAAATGAAACTTATGTTACGACCCAAAGGTCTTCATCGGGGACCACCAACAACAAGAATATGAGCTAACAAATCATAGAGCAAGGGATGAATGCATAAAATAGAGATAATTATGTGTTCATTGTGGGTTGGATATTTGTGTGGGTCTGATATTTGTATGGGTCTGATGTTTATGTGAGTCAGATATTTGTGTGGGTCTGATATTTGGCTGGACAACTGGTCATGCAATGTCATTTATTATTACATTCTATAACCACGTGGGGACTCGTGATATTGATTATATATGTTCATTTATATTTACTGAAGCTGCTGCTTTTATCAAATAGGATTATCCTAGTCAGTGGCATGCCTAATGGGGGATGTTTTATTCCTGCTATATTCTCCATGCCCATATAAATATATACATATATATATCAACAGGTTCCATAGCTAGATTCTAGAATCTCCAAGAGCCAGTTGCTCAGGGAAGCTGATTAACAATCTGGAATCCCCAAGAGCTAATCTCTCAGGCAAGCCGATTAACAATCTGGAATCCCCATAAGCTAATCTCTCAGCCAAGCCGATAAACAATCTGGAATCCCCAAAAGCTAATCTCTCAGCAAAGCCGATTAACAATCTGGAATTTCCAAAAGCTAATCTCTCAGGCAAGTTAATTAACAATCTGGAATCCTTTAGAGCTAATCTCTCAGCCAAGCCGATTAACAATCTATAATCCCCAAGAGCCAGTCATTCAGGCAAGCTGATTGACAATTTATAATCCCCAAGAGCCAGTCATTCAGGCAAGCTGATTGACAATCTATAATCCCCAAGAGCCAGTCATTCAGGCAAGCTGATTGAAAATTTATAATCCCCAAGAGCCAGTCATTCAGGCAAGCTGATTGACAATCTATAATCCCCAAGAGCTAATCACTCAGGCAAGCTGATTGACAATCTAGAATCCACAAGAGCCAATCTCTCAGAAAAGCCGATTAACAAGAAGACGACAAATAAAAGTAACGATCAAAATACACAACGTCCCCACCCTTGATGGCACCACATCCTTCCTGGCACCTAGTCCCTGCACATTACGTCACTGTTCCCAGTTTTCACTACAAGAAAGATCATTTTATTTTTCGAACAGAGCGTTGTTTTAAGGAGCAGTGGATAGAGAAGCATTTGTATGGAAATTGTTGTTGCATTTGTTTAGCCTATGTATCTTTTAACTATTTCTAATTCCATAACTGTGGCCAGATTTCTTTCAAAACTTGTAAGTAATTATGTTCTTAGTTCTTCTACGCTGGAGTGTAGGAATTTGCCAGATACATGTGTTATCTTATCGGCCGTCTTCTGTTGTTATTGTTGTTTAACGCCTACAATGAGTAGATTTACTCTTTTGTGCACCCTGAAAAGGGCATTAAGTGGCAGGTTGTAGTAGCTTTCCTTACATCCCGAGCGTGCTGATAAAGGTGGACTGTGGTCCTCAAGGCTTGATACTCACTACTACGGGGATCACGTCGACCCACATCTCGTCAGCCAGACTGCCTTGAAAACAGCCTGTTTCCAGTGAACGCTTCATAGACAAGAGACAGCGGTCTTGGTCAGTTTTACTGTGCCTGACCCGAATAGTGTCTCAGTTCCCTGTCTTCTGTCCTGAAGTGTAGAGATTATCCAGAGAGTGGTACATTATAATATCATCTGAGGTGTAGAGATTAGCCAGAGAGTGGTACATTATCATTTCATCTGAGGTGTAGATGTTGGCCTGAAAGAGTTATGTTATCATATCAGCTGTCTTATATTCTGAAGTGTAAAGGTTAGTCAGAGAGAGTGATGTGCTGTCCTATCCTGTCATCTGAGAAGTAGAGGATAGTCAGAGCGCTGTCCTATCCTGTCATCTGAGAAGTAGAGGATAGTCAGAGAGCGCTGTCCTATCCTGTCATCTGAGAAGTAGAGGATAGTCAGAGAGTGCTGTCCTATCCTGTCATCTGAGATGTAGAAGCCAGTCAGAGTGCTGTCTATCCTGTCATCTGAGATGTAGCCGCCAGCCAGAGTGCTGTTCTATCCTGTCATCTGAGATGTAGAAGCCAGTCAGAGTGCTGTTCTATCCTGTCATCTGAGATGTAGAAGCCAGTCAGAGTGCTGTCTATCCTGTCATCTGAGATGTAGAAGCCAGTCAGAGCGCTGTCCTATCCTGTCATCTGAGATGTAGAAGCCAGTCAGAGCGCTGTCTATCCTGTCATCTGAGATGTAGAAGCCAGTCAGAGTGCTGTTCTATCCTGTCATCTGAGATGTAGAAGCCAGTCAGAGTGCTGTTCTATCCTGTCATCTGAGATGTAGAAGCCAGTCAGAGCGCTGTCTATCCTGTCATCTGAGATGTAGAAGCCAGCCAGAGTGCTGTTCTATCCTGTCATCTGAGATGTAGAAGCCAGCCAGAGTGCTGTTCTATCCTGTCATCTGAGATGTAGAAGCCAGTCAGAGTGCTGTTCTATCCTGTCATCTGAGATGTAGAAGCCAGTCAGAGCGCTGTCTATCCTGTCATCTGAGATGTAGAGGATAGTCAGAGAGCGCTGTCCTATCCTGTCATCTGAGATGTAGAAGCCAGTCAGAGCGCTGTCCTATCCTGTCATCTGAGATGTAGAAGCCAGTCAGAGTGCTGTCTATCCTGTCATCTGAGATGTAGAAGCCAGTCAGAGCGCTGTCCTATCCTGTCATCTGAGATGTAGAAGCCAGTCAGAGCGCTGTCCTATCCTGTCATCTGAGATGTAGAAGCCAGTCAGAGCGCTGTCCTATCCTGTCATCTGAGATGTAGAAGCCAGCCAGAGTGCTGTTCTATCCTGTCATCTGAGATGTAGAAGCCAGTCAGAGCGCTGTCCTATCCTGTCATCTGAGATGTAGAAGCCAGTCAGAGTGCTGTTCTATCCTGTCATCTGAGATGTAGAAGCCAGTCAGAGTGCTGTTCTATCCTGTCATCTGAGATGTAGAAGCCAGTCAGAGTGCTGTTCTATCCTGTCATCTGAGATGTAGAAGCCAGTCAGAGTGCTGTTCTATCCTGTCATCTGAGATGTAGAAGCCAGTCAGAGTGCTGTCTATCCTGTCATCTGAGATGTAGCCGCCAGCCAGAGAGTGCTGTGTTGTGCTCTCAACTATTATCTATCCAGAAACATAAAGAAGAACATTATGTCCTATCAGCAGTCTTTCCTTTGACCTGTTTCTAGTCTTGTCCTCAGCACTTCAGATGTCCATCTTATGTTGCCCTCACATTGCTATTCAGGTTGCCCTTGATATCTATGCTTGTCATGATTCCCGATCTTCTGCAAGATAAGGCCAAGCCATCATATCTGGAACTGTGTCACTCCTGTCTTCTCCAACTCTGCGGACATGGCCAAGCCATCACATCTGGAACTGTGTCACTCCTGTCTTCTCCAACTCTGCGGACATGGCCAAGCCATCACATCTGGAACTGTGTCACTCCTGTCTTCTCCAACTCTGCGGACATGGCCAAGCCATCACATCTGGAACTGTGTCACTCCTGTCTTCTCCAACTCTGCGGACATGGCCAAGCCATCACATCTGGAACTGTGTCACTCCTGTCTTCTCCAACTCTGCGGACATGGCCAAGCCATCACATCTGGAACTAGGTCACTCCTGTCTTTTAAAGGATGTTGTATCACCTGAGTAGCAGGAGTGGTTGAGCATTTGCTTCTCATTGCAAAGGTGCCAGGTTCCATCAGTTACCTGCACACTCCAGTCAACCTAGTTGTAAATTGGTACCTGGCTTGCTGTTATATAAGGAAAGGCAGCAAGGAAGGGAAATTGCCCACCCAACCTCATTAAAAGCTGATGCATAGTACAATGAAATTTCTAACACTTCATCTCCAATAGCAGCATCTGCCATGGGACTACCTTTTCCTGTATTACCTGGTTCGAACATTATCTCATCTTGTTACCATGACTACCTTCTTTGCATATATCATTTCTGAGATTTGAAGTTGACAATATGTAATTAAAGAAGTTATTGAAATGTATACGGTCTGAGATATTTAATGTGTATGATCTTTTCTAGTTAAAAGTATCTTTCTTACACAGTTTATCTGCTTTGGGTAATAAAGACTCATAAAGGTATTCAATTGTTGGATTTGTTTCTGAGTATCTTGTCTTTGTTTCATTCCACAATTTTATTTTTTTTACAAATGAATAGTCTTCTAAACCAGTATAAAAACGTAAAGTTTAAATAATTCAATTATTCGTGTTTAATATCAAATATTAAAATTGTCTGTCAAAAGTTTAAATATTGATGGGAACTCCTAGGAGATGCTTGCACAAAACCATACCACGCTAATATCACCGGGGGAAAAAAAGCATTAGTTATACCTAGATTGGAGTACTGTGTATAGGTTGAGTCATTATCGTAGGTGAAGGTATATAAACTTGCTGGAATGGATACAAAGAACAGCGACAAAACTGATAGTAGTATTGCAGAATTAAAGTTATGAGGAAAGACTCATAAAAATCAACCTATAGTGTCTAGCAAAGAGAAGAATTCGAGGTGATTTAATGCAGGTTTATAAAATAATAAACGGAAAGGATAAATTAGACTATAACAAGTGTTTCAAAATACAGCCGCCTGCAAGAATGAAAGGGCTCAGCCACAAATGAATTAATTAAAGATCCAGATTATATACCGGGAAATATTTTTTTATTCAGAGGGGTGACTGCTGGGAATGCATTGCCACAGTAAATAGTGGAGGCAGGGTGGTCAAGAATAAATTGGATGTGCATAGAGATTTTTAGATGAAGTGAATGTAAAAGAAACTGGGTTTATCTGCAGTCTTCTAACCCAGTATAATGACGTTAAGTTAGTAACCCCCCTATCTGGATTACATTTTCCTTCTTCATGGTTTGTCATGAAAAAGATGTTTGTGACGTGTAGTTTACAGCGAGGTTGTGGTAACTGCGCCTTTCAGCCTGACACATTCGATTTAAGCACAATATTTTGGGAGACCTGGTATGCCTTCCCTCTACGATCCCTAATCTCATCCAGGCTGCATGGTTGTAGTCTGTTTCCAGGGCCGTCACTTCGAGGTGGAATCGAGTCTTGATCAGTTATGGGTGACTGACCCTGATGCAAGTTGACAGCTTAGGGTCGCTGGTGCTGTCAGCTCATTCACGGCTGCAACTTCCGCCCTGGAGATCGTATTCATCCCCAGCTCGTTGGCCAGACTGATGTAACACAGCCTGTTTTCAGGAACCTTGGCGAGGGCGTGAAGTGGGCGTCTTGATGAGTATATATCACCTGACCTTGAAGCTAGTCAGTGAAAGAAAATACACAGTGTGGGCTAGTGGTTAAGTGACACGGCTCACAATCCGAAGGTGCTGGGTTCGACCCCCTTCACAGCACCGGCCGTTACCCCGGGGAAGCAAACCCATAGAAAATGCAGGAGGTAGCAGACCCTTACATAAAATACATGCTGAAGTAGGATGCACTGGTCCGACGGGCGCAAAATAAAAACTACAGTGCAATGCACACCGCTTTGAGGAATAGAGAAATAAGGCTAACACGAAAAAAACAATTTTAAATTGGGACTGAATATCAACATCAAGAAGCTCCTTATTATTAACCCCATCAACAAAGAGACAATTATGCTGATTGGAGAGGTCTGTGACTTTACCTGTGTGGGCATCCAATTGATACAGGATACAGATGGAAAGACCAGAATTAGAAAGACTCAAAAGCCCATTCCTGACACTAAACAACACATCCACAACCAGAAAAATCAAAATTCACACTAGTGTCAAGTTGGTATAGATGTAGGGAGCAGAATCATCGAGAACTACCTAGGCCATACAACGCAAGACTCCAATCCTTCGTTAGCAGATGCCTACGAAGGATGATGGGTATAAAGTGACAGGACATGGTGAGGAATGAAGACTTGTGTTCATAAAGTGGCAGGACATGGGGAGGAATGAAGACCTGTTTTCATAAAGTGGCAAGACATGGGGAGGAATGATGACCTGTCTTCATTAAGTGACAGGACATGGGGAGGAATGTTGACCTGTGGGAAAGAAGTCAACCATAGCCACAGTAACAACAAATTCAGAGGGGGAAAAAATGGGGTCTGACAAAGACATATGTTGAGGAAGGCACCATCCAGCCGTCAAGTCAGGGTCTCACATGAAATCCATAGTGAAAGAAACAGCGAGGTAGACCAAAAAATACTTCTCAGTGTTTCAACCAGTTGTATTGCCACTGGTCCAAGGTAGCTCGAGGCCAGATAATGAAGTTTATGACTAGCGCAGTTTCTTCCTCACTCTAATTCAAATACAGCGCAAGTTACATCATCAAGACAAAAAAACAACAACTAATGATGTCGCTATAATTGCATGTGATGAGCAACTAACACGGAAAAGAGAGTGAGAAGGAACTACGATTTAATGATTACACATAGAGTGAGGCAAAAAGAGTAGCCCAGGACTGTGCTTGCTAGCGTAATCTGGTCAATGGTCTATGCACCGATAAGAGCGATGGGCATTGTTTGATCAGACTCACCTTTTCAACCAGTGTCCTTGTCTTATATGTGGGCGTATAAACAGAAAGGTAGCTCTGTTGCAGTTCCGGTAATAGTGGAAGAAGTGTTAGAGACTTGTATGAAGTTTCAACTTTGACGTGGAGCTGGATGCAACTACTTTCCTCGCCTAGTCTTGTAAGGTACTAATTTACAGTAAACTGGTACATATAATCACAGTATTAAAAAAACATGTATGCATTGTAATGACATTTCTTTAAACATCAGATACTGGTGGGACCAGTTGAATAGAAGAGAGCAGATGGTGGTCTTCAGACTCCGCAGAGACCACAACAGAGGTGCCATCTATTCAATAAACTGAAGATATGTGCTACTGACGAATCCATCTGTGGTACTGGGAAAATGACCCCTGGACATCTGCTGCAAAATTGTCCGGCATACGAGGATCAGAGAAAGCACATGTGGCCACCACCAGTGCCAACACTGCAGTGTCGACAGCCTCAGGATGACCGCTGGTTTCTTCGAACAAATTCAAGTTGACGTCTGACATCGTACGAAGAAGAAGAAGAAGAAGGATACTGGTGAGTGATTGGCTTGAGAATTTCTCCATCCCAAATAAGAATGAATGTATGGAGAGTAAGTCAGTAAGTAGGTCACAAACTAATACGGGATAGCTGAAAAATGTAGTTGGTAGTTTCTAATGGTGTAATTAGGTGGTAGTAACGTCCAGCTTTGCGACTGCTGTAGTTAACAGCCACTAGGTTTCGCATGCACGTGCACAGCTCAATAACAATATGGCGTTCGTGCTCACAGAGTGTACAATCACAGACCAGCGTGCTGTTGTGCGTTGTTTATTTGCGGATTTCTTGTCAGCAAAAGGACGTTCTGCAAAGGATATCCATAAAGAAATACTTTCTATTCACGATGAGAAGTGTCTGTCGTTTAATGCGATGCATAACTAACTTGGCTTGGCTTCGTTCGTTCTCAATCTCCCGCTACCAAACCCTGAATGTAGTCCAGAGAACTGAATGCGTTGTGCCGTAGTTTACTGCTTGACTGCGATATTTGCACCTTTCAGTCCAACACATCCGACCAGCAAGCATTTTTTTAGTACCGGGTTAGCTTTCCCTCTTCGATCCCTTCTCCTTAGCTAGTCTGCCCTGCTGCAGCCTGTTATCCAGGATCACCGCATGGAGGTGTAGAAGGGTTTTGGCAGCTGTGGTTCGCTGGCCCTGACGCTAGCAGTCAGCTATGGGTCGCTGACTACTGCAGCTCATGCGCTGCTCAGCATCTTGATCCCGGTACATAACTGAGTCAATACATTTTCTCAAAGATGTTCCAAGAATCTGGATGAAGCGGTCCTCCTGTTCAGATTGTTACATACGACCTTCAGGAGACAATTGACCGACTAGGGTGGCAACTTCTTGTACATCAACCTTAAAGTTCCGACTTAGCCTTAGTTCCTACTTAGCCTTAGTTCCGACTTAGTCTTAGCTCCGACTTAGCCTTAGTTCCGACTTAGCCGTAGCCTTAGTTCCTACTCAGCCTTAGTTCCGACTTAGTCTTAGCTCCGACTTAGCCTTAGTTCCGACTTAGCCTTAGTTCCAACTTAGCCTTAGCCTTAGTTCCGGCTTAGCCTTAGCCTTAGTTCCGACTTAGCCTTAGTTCCGGCTTAGTCTTAATTCCGACTCAGCCTTAGCCCCTACTTAGCCTTAGTCCTGACTTAGCCTTAGCCTTAGTTTCGACTTAGCCTTACTTCCGACTTAGGCTTAGCCTTAGTTCTGACAGCCTTAGCCTTAGCTCCGACTTAGCCTTAGTTTCGACTAAGCCTTAGTTCCGACGTAGCCTTAGTTCCGACTTAGCCTTAGTTCCGACTATTTGATGCACTAACACTCCCAACCCACCCTCCTTGACGGAAGACCTTTCAGGAATGACGTAGAGGTTGAACTTGAACTGCGAATGGGACAGAGACAGCAGTTCGACGTACTCAACTTGCAAGTATTGTCTCAACGACTGGGATCAAGATGCTGAGCAGCACATGAGCTGCAGTGGTCAGCGACCATAGCTGACTGCTAGCGTCAGGACCAGCGAACCATAGCTGCCAAGACCCTTCTACACCTCCACGTGGTGATCCTGGATAACAGACTGCAGCAGGGCAGACTGGCTAAGGAGAAGGGATCGAAGAGAGAATGCTTACCCGGTACTCAAAAAATGCTTGCTGAAGTCGGATGTGTTGGACCGAAAGGTGCAAATATCGCAGCCAAGCTATAAACTACAACACAACGCATTCCGTTCTCTGGACTACATTCTGCTACTTACCCTTTCAGGGCTTGGTAGTGGGAGATTAAGAAAGAACGAACGAAGAAGAAGAGTCTCAACGATTGATCGCCGTTGTCTCCCCATCTTTAGTCACGTTGCTCACCTTTCCCGGGAAGTGCCAGCCCACGAGATGCTCCGACAGGCTGGGGGGGGGGGGGGGGGGAGTTACGGAAAGAAGCAGTGCTCATTCAGGAGACGTCATCGGGGCCGCCCTTGCAACACCTGGATAAAACAGATGCGCCAATAGTATGAATTATGCATTGGATATGGATAGTGGTGACATTTTGTGATCCATCAATACCCGTCACTTTGGACGTTGACATTGCTATCAATGAAGTAATAAAGTAGATGCGAGGGGGAAAGTTTTACCTTACCTTGTGTTCCAGGGATGTTGGGAAGCCTGCGAGTTCGAGATTCAAAGACGCACCTTCGCAGTTTTGTATTTATTGATCCAATCTCGTAGTTTGCCAAGCTTGGCCAGCCTTCCCACGAGTCCAGACGTTAAACATGTTTGGCAACTAATATTAAACACACCCCGACAACCAGGGCCGTCTCTACCATTAGGCAAGACTAAGCGGCCGCCTAGGGCGGCACAATTTTAGGGGCGGCAAAAGGTCGGAAACATTTTTTATTTGAAATCAAACAGCGACAAAATTGATGAAATTATGAGAAAAAAAATTTAATAGAGGACAAATTGTGGTTCTGTTTATGTTTTTAGTGTTACTATTAATTATTTATTTTTTATAATCGATCAATAGCTAGGTTTTGTACTTATCTTTCAACATATTTAAAAGGTAAATGCAATTCATGTTTTAAATAAAAGAGGTAAGTTGCTATTAATGTTATATTATACAAGTTGAATACAAGGAATCCCAGGATCTCTATTGCAGTATCTATGAGAGCTGCGTTAAGAGACTCTGTAACTGTATCTGTATCCAGTCCCTCTCTGAGAGCCAACAGTGGCGCAAATCTCCCTCCCACCCTTGCTTGGAACATTTCGGTGATTTTTCGGTCCATTAGTTTGTCCAGGTCAAACTTTAGCCTGGTCACATCCTTCTTTGCGACTCCCTTCAATCGCAGACGCATAGTCATCATAACCAGATCGTGGTCGCTTCCTATATCCGTTCCGGGGTAACTTCTCGTTTTGTCGGTGTTGATACTCGATCTGAACCTCCTCTGGACCAATATATAGTCAATCTGGCTGTGCACTTCCTTGCTTGGGTTATGCCATGTCCAGCGTCTCGACTGCTTGTTTAACCCAAACGTATTTGCCATCAACAGCTGATTGCATCTTGCAAATTCTAGGAGTCTGAGGCCGTGGTCATTGGTTTCTTTATTGCATCTTCTCCAATTTTTGCATTCCAATCACCCTGGACTACCAATATATCTTCTTTTTTTTTTGGCGTTTCATGTATCAGACTTTGAAGTTGATCATAGAATGCCTCTATTTCACAATCTTCGAAGTCTGCAGTGGGTGCACTGTATTATGGTAATATTAAACGGTGCTGCCTTTAGCCGTAAGATGATAAAACGACTAGATATTGGGCGGCAACCCAATATGCATCTGGCTGTGTCTTTATGCACCAGTATCCCCACTCCATGTACATGTTTGTCTTCCCTGCCACTGAAGTAGAACTTGTGGCCCTCCTCCGTGGTAAATTCTCCGAAGCTTTTCCATCGAGCCTCGCAAATACCAAGGATGTTCCACCGGTAGTTTTCCATCTCGTGCGTTAGCTCATTGATTTTGCCACATGGGTTCAGTGTTCTAACATTCCTCGTACCTATTGTGAGCTTGTCTGTCCTCAGTCTGATGGTTCCACCAGTAGCACACTTATCACCTCCACCCTGGTGTGGGACGGCAGGCGCGGTCATTGTTAACCCGGGCTGCGAGCGAGCCGGTATGTTTGATTGTGGTTGTGTCCTCATGTGTGAATCTTGGGCGGTTTTCTCTTGGCGGAGCCCATCTCCTCTCCAAGTGGTGAGGGACAACATATGCATCTGGCCTGGAGGAGAACATCTCCCCAAGCGAGCCATTGCCTCGTTTGCCTACAGCCTCGCGGCCATAGTTTCCCAGTGTGCACCACTTGGAGGTGAGGTTGACTTGTGTGTTCGCTTTATCGGCAGGCTACTCATTTCACTTTTTGCCCCCCAGAAGAGCTAGCCGATCCCGACATCGCTGGGTTGCGATGTCGAGCGCAAACACACCATTGCATCCCTGACCTGACCTGAGCTTACCTGAATACTAGGCCGTTTGCCTCGTGTTCAGACGGTCGGGGTTCAATTTCGAGCTGCGACGGTTGGTCTATGATGTTAATTTTTTCCGGAGATCCCTGGGTTCATCGCTGGAGCTACGGAGTTCGTGCTTTGTGCGATGCTCTCGACAGATTGGGTACACATCTGCCGAGAGAGACCGAGCTAAAATGGGGGAAAAAACCCGACGCAATGAAGTCAAGCCCCCGCTTAAAGTTTTTTTTAAAATTATTTATTTAAAGTTATATCTAATACACTAATTCTTCTAGTCTGCATGACTGGGGAAGAGAGTGATGGTAGTAAAAGGGAGGGAGAGGCATTTTTCAAATTTCCGTCTAGGGCGGCAAAATACCTAGATTGACATAGAAACGGTTCATCCCACAACATGAAATGCCTTAGTACCAATCACTAAGTATATTTGCATCCTGGTTCACACGAGCGTTTCCTTTGTTTCGAGCTGGGAAGCACTGCGCCGTTTTAACAGCGGACTCGTTTCATGCTCTACCAATCACTTGAAGAATTATATTACGAAACGGGCCACGACATGGCTTATCTTCTTCTTCGTGCGCTGGCAGACGTCTACCTGAATTTGTTCAAAGAAAGCAGCAGTCATTCTGAGGCTGTCGATACGGCCATAGAGTTTGTCCTCGTATGTCGGGCAATTTTGCAGCAGAAGTGCAGGGGTCATTTTCCCAGTACCACAGGGGACTCGTCAGTAGCGCATAGCATCAGCTTATAAGAGAGGGGTACAAGAGGGTACATTGTCCCTGTCGGGTTCCAAAAAGGGGCTATGGAGCTAAAGTATGAACTATAACTTATATTACAATTCCAGGAGAAATATTTAACACATGTATCAAAATGATAATTCTTCTTCTTCGTTCATCCTCAGATCAAGGTCCGGGGAATCAAGATGCAGTGACCCATAGCTGACTGCTAGCGTCAGGGCCAGCGAACCAGAGCTGCCAAGACCATTCTACACCTCCACGCGGTGATCCTGGATAACAGGCTGCAGCAGGGTTACTGGCTAAGGAGAAGGGATCGAAGAGGGAATGCTAACCCGGTACTAAAAAAAGCTTGCTGAAGTCGGATGTGTTGGACCGAAAGGTGCAAATATCGCATTCAAGCTGTAAACTATGGCACAACGCATTCCGTTCTCTGGCCTACATTCTTCTACTTAGGCCCGTGTTAGGGTTTGGTAGTGGGAGATTGAGAGCGAACGAAGCCAAGCCCATCACAGCGATAAAAACGCATGACTAACTTGGTGTTATTATTAGAACAGAGAGATGAAACAGTTCTAAATATTAACATAATCGGTAGCCAAAGCGCATTCTACTTCCTACTCCCTTTCGCGCCATGTCAAGCATAGAGCCACCACTACAGCTGGTCAATTTACAGGAAGTCTGTACCCGAGTTCTTGCAGTGGACGTTACAAAAGCAATGATTTTTACATGATGTGGCTGCTAGCCCTGTGCATACTCTTCGTTATTTGCCTCTCACGTCATGCTTGAATAGTTACAGCTACTCTGTATCGAATATTAATATTCTGTTTCTGCTTCTAAGAATCGACGTCACTGCACTCCCGGCATACCCATAAGTGTTCAGTCTCTCTCATCAAATGGCGTAAGGTATGGATGGCAGATGGTCCTTGTAGCTCGGTGGTTATACACTCTCCTGCTCTGTCCTCTCATGCGCCCCACTCCGCTCGAACCTCGTTTAATGTCGAAACTTTGCAGCCTGTGGATTGCTGCTTCATCTATTGAGGTGTCCTCATCCAGCAGGCGATCGGTCATTGATTGATTTCAAAATGTCACTTCTATCCATCACTAATGTGCACATGATGGGAACTTGTGAAGCCATGATGTCAACTCTGTCATTGCCCTGAACCCCGGCATGAGCAGAACAGTAGACCCATGTCAAAGCCTGGAGGTTTCAGGCCTCAACAGCTGCTATCTACTCGTACTAAGCCATCCATTCTGCAATTTCTGAAGTACGGCTTGCGTGTCTGTCACGATGACTGCCGTTGTTATAGAAGTCTCAGATATCCATTTCAGTGCTGAGGTCACTGCTTCCTTCTCCGTTCTCATACTGGAGGTTGTTGACATGTATGCCCTACTGCGCTCAGCAACGACCTCTCCTCTCACTCTAGCCGGGAAACCCCAGCCTGATATCCCACTGCGCACGACTGATCCGTCGGTGTATACGACAGCGTCACTCGAATATTAATAACAATCAATGAACGGTGCTGGTTCAACGACATCTCATATATCGGGTCAGAAGAGTCAGTAGAATACAATCTTTACATTTGGGTGACCAAAGGGACATTATTAAACGTCTTCTCGTGCAGCCCTCGGGATGGTTCGAGTTTCAGAACCCAACCTGAAATAGAACATGCGCAACATGTGTACAGTAATAAAAACAAGAAAATGTGTTTTCCTGGAATGCTAGCAATTTTTATGTACCCAGAAAATCAGATGTGTCTGTCTGTCTATCTATATATCTGTCTGTCTTTATATCTACGGACCTATTTTACCCACCCACATATCTATCTATCTGTATATATATATATATATATCTGTCTAATAATATATATATATATATATATATATATATATATATAGAGAGAGAGAGAGAGAGATAAATATCTAAAACCGACCCACCCATCTATCCATCATCTATCGACCTTCCAACATACATACCTAATCACATAGATGTCTGTCTATCTAAAAATGCACCTGCTCGCACTCGTGTGTGTGATTAAGTATACAATAAGGAAACATGAACATATGTAGTCTCATTGAGTGTTCCCATCTCGGCATTGTGCTCACAGAAGCGTGACCCATACTTCGTTACAAAAGTGAAACATGGTGAAACTAACTGATAATGGACTTCTATGGAGGTCCAGTATGTTGGTGGAGATTTTAAGCTCGTCCAGGGCTCAGAATTGATGCAGTTCTAATTCGTCAAGTTTCCCCTGTGGTTGGGAAGGAGCCAGGTGTATTCCTGTCCGGTAAGGGAGATGAAGGTCACACGACACTCATCAACCCCCTCCCCCCCCCCCCCCCAAATCAGTATTAACTAGATTGTAGAAACGACAACTGTAATAATGTGTTCGTGTGATTTAGCCTACAGCATGTAGCGAAGCGATACATGATAGACTGAGCTATTCCAAATGTTTTGTGAAGAATTAAAGAAGACGACCCTTTTCATAAAACAGGTGTTAAATAAATATTATAAATTGAAATTGTAATGGTCATTTTTGTTTAAGCATAGTGACATGTTGGCAAACATGCGAAGGCGAAAAGCTTATTGTTCCCAGCCTAATACAGTGTAGGAATCAGGTCAATTGGTTGCTAGGAGACTGTCATTAGTCCGATAATTTTTATCACAACCTAATAGCCACAAATTAAGCAGGCCTTCTCCCACATGATTTCTATTTTTAGAACACGTGAAAGATGATGTCCCTTTAAGCCATGACTCATATTACCATAAAATTAACATAACACTTCGCTACTAAATGCACCTTTGAACCTTGGCGGGAGATGTTTCACGCATGATGAAGAGGTTGGACGTGAAGTGCAAATGTGACTGAGAAAGCTGACCAAAGACAGCTGTGCTGCGGATTGTGGTGCACTGATAAAGCCATTGGATACGTGTATTAATGTTGGTTGGCTTGGCTTCGTTCGTTCTCAATCTCCCGCTACCAAACCCTGAAAGGGCTTAAGTAGTAAAATGTAGTCCAGAGAACGGAATGCGTTGTGCCATAGTTTACTGCTTGACTGCGATATTTGCACCTTTCGGTCCAACACATCTGACTTAGGAAGCATTTTTTTAGTACCGGGTTAGCATTCCCTCTTCGATTCCTTCTCCTTAGCCAGTCTGCTCTGTTGCAGTCTGTTATCCAGGATCACCGCATGGAGGCGTAGAAGGGTCTTGGCAGCTATGGTTCGCTGGCACTGACGCTAGCAGTCAGCTATGAGTCGCTAACGGCTGCAGCTCATGCGCTGCTCAGCATCTTGATCCTCGGTCTTTGGTTTGACATACTGGAAAGATGAAGCTGCAGTCCGATCCAAGTGGAGACACACCCCGAAGAACCACCTCATGCTTGTTGACAAGAAGTTCTTGCACCACGGAGAGGTGAAACGACAACACCGTAAGAAAAAATAAACCAAAAAACGCATTGGAGAGTTACCACTCCAAGGTCGCATCATTATATAGTCTTTCATGACTGAAACGGGCTGCTAAGTGGTAATACGAATTTTAATAACTAATCAGTCCAGATGCAAAAGGTAGACTAAGGTCCAACCTCATATCCATGCCCCGCGCCTGGACACAGACTGTCTTACAGCAGCCTGGTCAACGAGATTTGGATATTTATCAAAATCTCCTTATTAGTGTGTCTGCTGAGGACTCTTATATTGCACTACAATCACGATGGCCTAGGCCCGCCTCCTTCAGTATATATCGAGATATAAGAGAAGCCATTAAAACTTGCTACAAGAAATAATGTGGCAAGCGGAAAGAAGTACAAGTGGCTTCAGTCAACATAACTCATAATAATAATGTCCACAAATAATAAATATTGTTCTTTTTCTTCGTTCTCAAACTCCCGCTACCAATCTATGAAAAGGGTTTTGCAAGTAACAAGATGTAGTCCAGAGAATGGAATGCAGTGTGTTCTAGTTTACAGCTTGATTACGATATTTGCACCCTTCGGTCTGACACATCCGACTTCAGTATGCCATTTTTGGGTACTGTCTTAGCATTCCTTTTCCCACCCTTTCTCCTTAGCCAGTCAGCCATATTGTGCAGCTTTTTATTCAGGATCCCCACATGGAGATGGGAAAGCGGCCAGTTCTAGGTCGCGGATTCCCACAACTCATGCACTGCTCACCATCTTGACCCCAATTAATGAATATAAAAATTGGGAACACATATTTAGTTTGTTTAATAGATGTATTACTGAAATATTTAAATTAATATAATAGAATATATTACACAATGTAAAAAATGAAATTATGTGTATAAGTCCACTGTCCGTATGCCAATTTCTTTGAAGGTGCTTCTGTATACAGTACCAATGCCAGGCTATTTTGGGCTCTTGGCAAGACTAAGTCTGTGCGAATGAGAAACAATTATACTAACTTCAATTTCCAATAACAGGCTTTAACATAATATATGTTTAACTATCTGTGGTCCCGGTATTCCATCAGACAAAGGTTATGCCTGATGTAAAGTATCCCATAGCATTACTGCCGTAGGGGTGTGAGGTGCTAGCGATCTCACATTTCAAAGGCTCGGCTATATGAGGGCGGTAGCCATCTCCTCGCCGCTTTTACTTCCCGGACTGAACCGGTACCCATTTAAGGCTGGGTCGACCCGGGAGCCATTGCGGTCTGAAAAAAAAACATTACCGCCTCAACTGGGGAATGAGTGAACTAATACCTACGAAATGGGCCTCTCAAAGGTCAGTGCTGTTAACATAAAAGGCAAGTACTGTGTACCTAGAAGGTGAGTACTGCGTATCTAAAAGGTGATTACTCTGTACCTGAAAGGTCGGTACTGTGTACCTCAAAGGTGAATACTGCGTACCTAAAAGATTCGGTACTCTGTACCTAAAAGGCTAGAACTGGAACTGCATACACAAACAGCGAGTCCTGCATACCTAAAAGGTCAGTACTACGTATCTCAAAAAGTAAGTTCTGTGAACCCCATAGGCCAGGATTGCGCCTTCAATGTTCACCACTGTGCCACTAAAAGGTTAGTAACCGTTCTGGTCTAAGATTCACACCATAGATGACTGCCTGGTTCTCCTAATGATAGCTCTGACCTTGCCTGCATATGTCCTACCACATTTCTGTGTCTGTACATATGTACGCATGTATGTATGTTCGTTAAAATGTATTTGTCTTTATGTCTGTCATCATGCCATCACTTTTATACATACTGTACATACATACATAATTACAATAATAGGGTTAACATTATTTCAAAAGAAACCCATACGTCTTTCAAACACAAGTCTTGCGACTAGCTGTGTGACATGGCATATGACCATGGCTAGGTGGTTTGTTAAGAGCAGCATAGATGGCGCCTAACAGGCTGAGAGTCTACTTTGCTCTAGTGTTTGAGTATATTAAGATCGACTTGCACATCGACTCCCGTGTTCAGTGTCGAGCAAGTTAAAAATCGAAATCGAAAAGAGTGAGCTTAACGACCACTGCACGGACAAAATTCAAACTAAAAAATCTACCGAAATTATCTGTATCTTTCCCCAGTTGGCTTTTGTTAGTTAGCCTAACTGACTACAGTTCTACTTAGCTCTACTGTTTGAGTCTATTAATTAAGATGGACTCATACATTGGTTAAACCACCCTTCACGAAACTGGTTGCCTTCTAAACTAGTACAAAGACGTTGAGTTATGTGTAGAATACTTTTTTTAAATGTTCATTTCGTTTGATGTTTTTTTAAATTGTCATAGATCTTTTTAAATGCTTACAATTTAATGTGGAAAACTAATTGGTAAATTTCATCCATACTCAATTCTTTCTCGTAATTATAATAGCTTAAGTTTGATGTAATCTTGGCGTTTACACTACCAACACACGAATATAAGTTGCTTGGTTTATGTCTACTTCTTTTGATCCCCGTAGAATCAAATTCTCAATTTATCCTGCAACCTGTTCCATGTCAGCGGTCACAAACTCAAACCAGAGGACAGTATTGTCAGCTTAATGGCCCGTAGGGATATACAGTGGTGACCTCTGAGGAGCACAATGTTGAACTCTGAGTGCACATTACTGACCTTTGAGGTACACAGTACTGATCTTTGAGGTACACAGTACTGACCTTTGAGGTACACAGTACTGATCTTTGAGGTACACAGTACTGATCTTTGAGGTACACAGTACTGACCTTTGAGGTACACAGTACTGATCTTTGAGGTGTATATTTTATATAGATTATTTAATATTATCATATCCGATCTTTATTCTATTCTTTGTCAAGCTGCACTAATGGTTTCGATGCCTGCCTTCTGACAAGGAGGGTAGCAGATCAAATCCCCGGTAAGGCATATTTTGTCTTTTCTGTTGGGGGTGAAATTAACAAACATAGCCAGCACATGACGTGGTGACAGCAATGGCGAAGAGACCTGTATTGTTCAGCCTAAAAACCCCTCGACTATCCCAGAAATGGGAATGAAGTCGTTGGATAGTACCCCAGTTAATACTTGAAAATCCTTAGAGGCTGGACAAATTCTAAACTTTTTCTTGTTTTGATGTGTTGACTGAGGGTTTTAACATATCTGTGTTCACTGCACTTATTTTGCCTCATTTTTGGTAGACGGGCTGAAAGTGTTCATCTCATGCTATCAATCCTTAGAGCCCACTGCCATTTCTTAACATGGTCACCAATTACCAGCAGCTGGTCTTCACATCAAGAGGAAAACCCAACAAAAAGATGAACTGAGTGTTAATGATTCACTTTCATAGGTATGGATTTGACAATAACAACATCATCACAGATGGCACATCACACCTAGTGGTATCTGGTTTGAAAATAACAAAGTGCAACCACCTACAAAAAGAGGGTATAGCTACAAATTAACTAAAGAAAAGTCCAGATCAGATGTTAGGAAATATTTTTTTAGTCAGAGAGAGGTGAATACTTGGAATGCATTGCCACAGGAAGTAGGGGAGGCATGAACAATTAATGCATTTAAGAATAGATTGGATGTGCATAGCTTTTACAGCAAGAAAATGTAAATGAAACTCGTTTACAGACTGTGCAGAGTCTTCTAAACCAGTATAAAGACGTTAAGTTAACAGGGCCACTGTAAGCATGTAGCTAATTATCTAAAGAAGGGTGTGCTTTGGACTAGCAACCTCATCATGTAAAATCATTGCTATTGAAGGGGATGGCATGGGCTAATGTTTAAGTGACACGGGTCACAACCCGAAGGTGCCTGGTTCATCTTCCCATCACAGCACCGGCCCTTACCACGGGGAAGCAAACCCTTAGAAAATGCAGGAGGAAGCAGACCCTACATAAAATACATGCCGAAGTCGTATGCACTGGGCCGATAGGCGCAAAATAAAAACAATAGTGCAACGCACTCCGCCTTGGGGAATAGAGAAATAAGGTGAACGCAAAAACTAAATTCCTATTGAAGCAAATTCTTGGTTATAAGCTTCATATACAATGCCAGCTATAATAGCAGTCATATGCTTCACTTGGAGCTAATAAGTAATTATCCTCACACAGATGTCGCACGAAAGAAGCCCGCACTTCCCAACAATATGATTGGACATATGAGACGAAAAGATTTATGAACATGCTCTAGTGTTGTGATTTTAAACTGGGGTCTCTGACATCGCTGGATGGGTGGAAGAGCCCATGAACACACTAACAACACCAAAGCCCATGCCTACTGTACGAAAACCTATCTGGAGGCAGCATATATTTCCAGAGGTGGTAGAAAATATACCAGGTATTGGAAACAAAAACTGCCAGACTGAAAAAGAAAGAAGAGATACTACCCTGAGCTACATATCGAAAAACTACCCAAGCATGGATTGGACCCATGCATACACCGACCGCTCTGTAACAAACACTACACAGAACGGAGGGGCAGGAGCATTTCTGAACCTACCAAATGGCAGAAAAATAACACTGTCATTCGCTAATGGAAAATACACAAGCAATTTCAGAGCGGAGGCAAAGGCACTGAGGGCGGCAGTGGAAGAAATGGTGACAGGTAAAAGGAATGAAAGCCATAAAGTCCTGCTTACCGATGCCTTGGACATAGTCACAGCACTGAAAAGCCAGAAAAATACTGAGCTTAATGATTTAAGAGCAGTACTCTTGTCAACTATGCCAGCAGTCCGCACCGAAAAGGGTAGTGGTACAGTGGGTTCCATCCCACTGCAACATCCAAGGCAACGAGGAGGCAGACAGACTGGCAAAAGAAGGTGCAAGACTACCACAACCAGATTCTAGTATGACATACGAAGAGTCAAAACGGCTTATTAGAGCTAGATACATGACCAACTGGGAAAGCGAATATACTGGCTACACCAAAAACGATGCCTATTACCAGTTGAACAGAAGAGAGCAGGTCGTGGTCTTCAGACTTCGCACTGGCCACAATAGACTTAGGTACCACCTATTCAACAAATTGAAGATAGGTGGCACTGACGAATGCCCGTGTGGTACCGGGAAAATGACCGCTGAACATTTGCTGCAAAACTGCCCGACATACGAGGATCAGAGAGAGCAGATGTGGCCATCACCAGTGGCAACACTAGACAAGCCTCAGGATGACGGCTGCTTTTTTCGAAAAAATTAAGGTTGATGTCTGACTGCGTACGATCAAAAAGAAGAAGAAACTGGGGTCTAGGGTCTGTCAGGTAGGATTAAAGATCAGCAGATCCATATGCCAAATTGTAAAAGAGTCGCCGCCATAGCAGTAGTGGATAGAGATGTTTCGTTTTATGACATCCCAGCTTATGTGAAGTTGGGTGACCGTTATATATTTTAAAAAGGTCATGTATCGTCACATAACAGGCGCACATGTACGGGTTTAAGAGTTTTACATGGCCTGGTTTGTATTTTTTTTTAAGCTTTAGTGACCAGTTTCCATCCTTGCTGACTTTTCTTCCAAAAAAGTAAGACATGTACTCATTTACAACAGAGTAGTGGGGAACTGAGACGTTAGTCCAGGCACAAAATACTGACCAGGAGATCACGTCAGGGTCAGGCCCAATATACTGACCAAGACTACTATCTCTCTTCCATGTAGTGTTCCCTGGAAAGACTGTTTTCAAGGCAGTCTGGCTGATGAGATGTGGATCAAAGTGGTCCCCGTATTAGTGAGTGTCACACAGATGAAGCCAAGCATAACACAACCTGGAGGATTACGGTCCACCTTTAACATCACGCTTGGACTGAGGAAAGCTACTGCAACCCGTCTCTCAATGTCTTTTACAGGGCGCGCAAAAGAGTAAACATACTCATTGTGTGCATTAAACAATAACAACAGAGTAGATTGAATCGTATTGGAACTGGACACTGAACCTTGTACCTTTGCCGTGTGGGTCAGTGCCCTAACTCAGGGAACTAAAACATTTATGGTGAAAAAGTAAAGACCATGACCGAAAAATTATTTCTTAAAAGTTTTTTTTTAAAGAATGAAACACACCACTGCACTATGTGAGTGAATACTGGACAATGAAAAATAAAACATGAAATGTAAACCTGTGGCAGCTTTTCTATGTGTTTTTTCTCTTAAAAACGCTGGTAGAGTTCTTTCATCTTTTAAAGTAATTCCATTTTTAATTTCTGTTTTCCATTGTTGTGTTGTTTGGTGACAAATTCTGAAGTTAAATAATGTTCTATTCTTGCAGGAAGCAGATAATTCTAGATTTGGCTCAAAAGTAGGACAGGTTCCTGTGATGCTTGCATGAACTGCAACTTGTGACCGATATCTTACATAATGAAGAGGACACAATTAACTGTTGCAGTATACCATGTAAAGATATATTTAGTTTGAAGAAGAATTGATCAGTGTTTTTTACAGATTAAATTCCTCAGAACAGCCATAGTAAAACAAAATATTTACATAGACAGATTTAGGGAGAATTCAGTGGAGAAGTACGATACTTAATTTCTCTTCAAACAATAGCGGTGCTAAAAATAGCATATTATTGGGCTTCACTACGATAAGATGTATTGTGAGGTTTATTGGTAACACTGGAGAAAACTTCAGAGGAAACATCATTGAAGCAGAAACAAGCATTTGTCTGGCAATTTTTTTTTTTTTTTTTGCTTAAATGTTTGCCTCACTAGTTTCTACTGGCGGAGGCGCGCCATTTTCCACCCCAGACAGTAGTCAATTGGGCGATATCAGGACGCATAAACCAGTGCTTGGATGCATGTGTGCATCTGTATGTACCTATGCTAGATTTGTGCGCCCTCAGAAGCTAGCCCAACCAAAGTGCAATGGAAGGGCTTTACCACGAGGGCGCGTGTGAAAGTTGTGCAAGGGTGTGACTGTTGGACAGAGTCAAATGAAACAGAGTGAGGTAAGAGAAGAGAAAAGGTTGACCCTCGACTTGTTGTCTGGCAATTGAATGTCTCATCAAGCTTTAAGCTTCAACACTATGCTTGGGATGTTGTGAAGAAAGCTACTGCAACCAGCCACCTAATGCCCTTTTCAGAGCACACAAAAGTGTAAAAACACTCACCGTGAGCATTCCGCAACAACAACAACCGTTATTGTAACTTGCCATTATACGACTCAGGACGGGTTTGAGTTTGAGACCTGCTCTATCTACTCTGGTTCTCAGTAGTTATTTTTCTCATTCACTGTTGTTAGCCTCTGAGTGTCATAGCTTTAACATACTTTGTCCATCCAAGACCACTGATATTCTTCCCGTCACTTTTGGTTGCAGAATGAGGGGCAAAGGCCAAACAAACTTCCCCTTGACCAATCAAATTGATGGAACCTCCACCAGTTCCAAGGCATGAAGCCGTATTGTATGTAAGAATACAACCAATCAAATCAACGCCATCTTTAGTAGTCTTGACTTGTCCTTCTTCCTCTAGTTCCAGTAGCCTGCCAATCGACACCCGTTTTGACCAACCATGTGGATGTGAAATCAAAACGACCATTGGATCATGGTGGACCTGGCATGCCAAAGAGTCCTGGATGAGTTGCATTCTTTCTTGTCTGGAATTTGACAATCGGTGGTACAAGGACAGATCATGAGTTCTGCACTCAATCACTGATCTGTTTTTCTGAATGTCAACGTGGCTTACCCTCACGCCCCATGCCTTCACCACAGTAGATTTGTCATTTTCGTCGTCATAGAAGAACTTAATAACCGTATTTTGTGCCTCCTCATCGTTGAAAACGACATGCGCCACAGTCATTACTTTAAAATACCCGCTGACTAAATGAGCTCCGGATACTTCTGAGCAATTGCACTCTTCAACATTATCCATTTGCATATGAAATGCAGTGCCGCTGCCAATTCGTTTGGTAGTTGTCCCTTTCAAATTGGCAAAACCAAAGTCATCAGGTCTTTGTGGACTGGTATAATGTATGCTTAGGCTGACAGTCTCCTCTCCCTTAAGTTGGAGAAATCGCACCCAATCCTGTTTCTGATACTGTTGAGGCAGGTTATGAATTTCAAGGTTGTGGATAGGAATGAATTCTTTGTGCCCAGGATGTTTGGAACATTCCACAGATTTATTTTTTGCAGATGCTGAAAGAAAAAGATGTATTTACATTGATATTATTCTGTGTTAGTAAAGTGCATTCACAGTTTTTTTAAATACACCACGGGTGTAAATAATTGAGAACGCTAAAATTAACTACTGACACTGGTGTAAATAATTGAGAACGCTAAAATTAACTACTGACACTGGTGTAAATAATTGAGAATGCTAAAATTAACTACTGACACTGGTGTAAATAATTGAGAAAACTAAGCTTAACTACTGACACTGGTGTAAATAATTGAGAAAACTAAGCTTAACTACTGACACTGGTGTAAATAATTGAGAACGCTAAAATTAACTACTGACACTGGTGTAAATAATTGAGAATGCTAAAATTAACTACTGACACTGGTGTAAATAATTGAGAATGCTAAAATTAACTACTGACACTGGTGTAAATAATTGAGAATGCTAAGATTAACTACTGACACACGAGTAACTAGAGAAAACTAAGCTTAACCTACTAAACGAAACTCTTAGACATTCTCGTATTTATCATATCTCTCCTATTGCACTCTTTATCCCCATGTCTCTGAGTTGGTGTCATTACCTCCCTTACTCTTTTTATCATTTACTTCTATTGCTCTTCATTCCTTTAGGGCTGAAATCACATCTGTCAATTTATTCCATTTCGTGTTTGTTTAGAATTTCTTACCCCTGCCTAGCTAAGGTTTAAATTCCATATCCAAACCATCTTTATCATTCTGATTAGTTTGATGTTTTCATTTATGTTGTATGTAATCTTTGATGAAGGCCTTTTGGTTGTGGTCAGGTTGTTTCTTCCCCTTGTGCTCTTGTGATAACTGAATTCAATACATTTTTATGTCATTATCATCAAAAGAAGATGATGAACATTGATGGAAAGAAATCCTGTGACCATATTGTATATACAAAAAAATTGTTGATTTAATAAATTCATTTAAGACACAAGAGACTGAATTAAGACACAAGAGACTGAATTAAGACTGGGATATTGGGGAGAAGTTTGTTTGTTGGTTTTTTGTGTGTTTTTTTTTGGCGTTCACCTTATTTCTCTAACCCACAAGGTGGTGTGTGTTGCATTGTGGTTTTTATTTTGCGCCTGTTGGCCCAGTGCATCCGACTTCAGCATGCATTTTATATAAGGGTCGGCTTCCTCCTGCATTTTCTAAGGGTTTTGCTTCTCCGGGGTAACGGCTGTGATGGGGATCGAACCCAGCACCTTCGGCTTCTGAGCCGTGCCACTCAACCACTAGGCCACGCCGTCTTCAATTGGGGAGAAGTGATAACTAAGAACAATTTGTTAATAAATAGTCTGTCTGAGATATGTGCTAGTGCATACCAGCACGCAAGAAAGGAGGGATGTGTGCTAGTGTATACCAGCACACAAGAAAGGAGGGATGTGTGCTAGTGTATACCAGCACACAAGAAAGGAGGGATGTGTGCTAGTGTATACCAGCACACAAGAAAGGAGGGATGTGTGCTAGTGCATACCAGCACATAAGAAAGGAGGGATGTGTGCTACTCTGCCATATGCGAAAGGGTGAATAAAAAGCTGTCTCTTGGATTAATGTAAAGAAAAGAGTTACAGTATCATTTATGGGGTTTTGTTTCTATGGCTTTCATTAGAATTCTTGTATCCTATTTGGTGTTTTGTTTCTAGATCTTTCATTAGAATTCTTGTATCATATCTGGGGATTTGTTTGTCGGTCTTTCAATAGAATTCTGGTATCATATCTGGAATTTTGTTTGTAGGTCTTTCATTATGATTCTTGTATCTTATTTGGTGTTTTGTTTCTAGGTCATTTAATAGAATTGTGGTATCCTATATGGGGTTTGTTTCTGGGTATTTTATTCTAACTAAAGTATCTTATATGGGGTTCTGTTTATGTATCTTTCATTAGAACTCCAGTATCTTATATGTGGTTTTGTTTCTAGGTCTTTCGTTAGAATTATTGTGTCCTATATTGGGTTTTGTTTCTGGGTCTTTCATTAGAATTATTGTTTTTTGTTTCTTGATCTTTTATTAGAAGTAATGTATCCTATATGGGGTTTTTCATTAGAATTCATGTATCCTAATATGGGTTCTTGTTTCTAAGTCTTTCATTCCACCTTAAAGCCTATTCTACATTCCGTAGGTCTTTGGTCCGTGTGAACATCTGGGCGTCCAGTGACATGAAATTGAGTGTCTTATACTCTAGATATATCTAAGTTGGCCTCATCATTTTCTATTTGATGCTTTCTAACTTTCCTGTCCTCATCATTGTACGAACCTTCCATGTAGCTAGTTTAAACAAGGATTTCATTTGTTGATGACCCGGAAGGATTTGTCTCCTCTCTTACCAGGGCACGACAGAAAAAACATCCGAGGACCCGTGTTTGTTCGTAGTATGATTTTTTAGGTTGTGCCATTCCCTGTATTGTACCTGCTGCTTCAATGGTTGTTGTTGACTCCATTCCCATAAGTCTTCATTCCTCATCATGTCTTGCCTTAGGTCTTCATTCCTCATCATGTCTTGCCTTAGGTCTTCATTCCTCATCATGTCCTGCCTTAGGTCTTCATTCCTCATCATGTCTTGCCGGCATATGCCCATTATCCTCCATAGACATTTATTGACGAACGACTGAAATTTTCTTTCTATTTACTTTGACATTCTCCATCTCCCTAAAGTACTGACTTTCCACTGGAATTGAACAATCTTAACTTGGTATTAGTCTTTATTTCCCTGGATTGCCATTTATTATTCAGTAACAGGAGAACTGTCCTTGTCTTTCCTATGCTAGCCCTTACATCTGTCTCTGTGCTTCATAAAGTATCAATGGTGCTGCCCAAATATGTGGAGGTGTCCACCTCCTCCAAGCATTACTGTCTCTCTGCTACCGCAGAAAGTTCGTCAAGAATGTAGAACTCAGAGTATGTGTAGCTTTGGACAATAACAACAACTTCAAGTACAAACATTTCCACAAAAACACAAACAGCACATACAAATAGCACACCTAAATAGCACATAAAAATACGGTACATACCTGCTCTTGCATTATTCTCTTCATTTTGAAAGGTTTCTTTCAACAAGCCAGTCATAAAATCTCTAGGATTAGTGTTGGTTGTCCCATTCGTAAGCTTGTGAGTCGTACTACTAGACACTTCTAACCCATCTGTATGGACCTCTTCGCTGTTACCACGTGAGGTGTAAGAGGTATCCCCACCATTTTTGTGCCTAGAATAATTCTTCTTTGTTTTCTTCCAAAGAAACATAGTGTGGTTCCTTGTGTCAAATCACCAGAACCAGCTAATATGTCTTGCAGAAATCCGAGGTAAAGGTGCAAAAAAAAATAAGGGCGAGATTGCTGAGAAAATAAAAAGTACAACATTACCAAAAAGGAAATGTTGAATATAAATGTATAACCACACTAAAAACCACAAAATAATTTAAAAGTCCCTTTATTGCGACATATTCTGTGGGGCATGAATCCCTATACCGGGCTATAATTTGAGTCGATTTTAAACTTGAATATTGACCTAGCAGAGGCCGTTAAGCCTACTCTTTTCGATTTCCAACTGTCAAGGGATTTTTACGTGCGCGCCACTGCATACAGGTGCCTGAGAGATCAGGGGAAATTATTACCGGATGTTCCATGTCAAAAAATCCCGGCCTCCACCGTGATTTGAACCCGCTATCTCCAGCATCTGAGGCGAACACCTTACCTCGAGAATCACTACCCAGGCAACATCTAGACCCATATATATATAGATGGATCAGCAATAAATACAGCAGAGATTGTGAGTGGTGGGATATTTCTAAGCTATCCGTGGCGACTGGACAATTTTCAAGTAACTTCAGAGCAGAGGCAGAGGCCTTGAAAACTGCAGTAGAACTCCAATGACAGATGAAAACAAAGAAGACTCTTCACAGATCATTGGTCAGTGGTTGTGACACTTTGGAGCCAGAAAAATAGATATATAAAGAAACTAAGAGGGATACTCTATTAACTACATCACCGGTTCAAGAGAGTTGTGATACAGTGGATTCCATCTCATTGCAATATTTTTGGAAATGAAGATGCTCTGTCAAGAGAAGGTGGAAAGCAACCTCAAACTGATGTTTTGAGGAAAGACTAAAATAAAAATTTGGTCTTCAGTGTCTCGAACAGAGAACAATTCGAGGTGAAACAGTCACTGTATCACTTTAAGACGGGTACTATTAAATATTTTACACAATTTTAAGGTTTCACTGGTTTATTTATAGCCGAACACAGGAAAAATAGATCTACTTTCATTTCAGTCATAACGTCTATCATGCCGAAAACGAAACAAAATGAATGATTATTGTCTTCAACCACAACAATTCAATGTTTATGTTATTCGACAACGCCTACCTTTTGTAAAGAATTGACTTCTCTGCCAGCATAATTCAGATTGACTAGAAAAGTCACAAACTAAATGAAATGTACATTTTAAGAATTACTTTCAAAGAAACTAAGCGCTTTTTGTGCAGAAAAATTTGCAGATTGCTGCGCTCAGATTCGCTAACGTCCCAACAGGTTTGGCTTGGCTTCGTTCATTCTCAACCTCCCGCTACGAAACCCTGAAAGGGCTTAAGTAGCAGAATGTAGTCCAGAAAGCGGAATGCGTTGTGTCGTAGTTTACAGCTTGGCTGCGATATTTGCACCTTTCCGTCCTACACATCCGACTTCAGTAAGCATTTTTGAGTACCGGGTTAGCATTCCCTCTTCGATCCCTTCTCCTTAGCCAGTCTGCTCTGCTTCAGCCTGTTATCCAGGATCACTGATGGAGGTGTGGAAGGGTCTTGGCAGCTCTGGTTTGCTGGCACTGACGCTAGCAGTCAGCTATGCTAACAAAATTGATGAATGTTACTATTTTTATTTAAAACGAAACTAAAGAATCAACCTATGTTTCTGAGGTATCTAAAAAGTCTTTCACGCAGAAATAATATATATGAATCATAAAAATATAATCTTAAAATCACTGGCTTCCCCCCTTGGACGACAGGAAAAATCGGTCCCTGGCAGTGGCCTTCCCTCTTGAAGAGTTAAATACAAGTTTATAAATTAATAAATGGAAAGGATAAATTAGACTATGCCAAATACAACCGGCTACAAGAACTAGGTGGGCACAGCTTCACATTGTTTAAAGACAGGTCCAGATGAGATATTAGGAAATATTTGTGTTTGTCAGAAAGTGGTGAATTATTGGAATGCATTGCCGCAGGATGTGGTAGAGGCAAAGTCAGTTAATTCATTCAAAAATAGATTGGATGTTCACATTATTTTCAGTATCGGTGGAGTGGAATAAACTGGTTGTATACAGACTCTGTAGGGCCTTCTAAACCAGTATTATGAAGTGAAGTTAAGTATCACATGTAGTTAAAACTTGTGAAGAGACCAAGAGGTTTACCAGGTGTAGATACAGGAATAAGCGGCTCTGCAATCATGCTGAGCTAGTTTAATCTGACTAAGAGAATAGAGATCGCAATGTGAAGGCAAACACGGTAATAACAAAAAGTCAGCTGAAATCAGATGTATCGACCGAAAGGTGCAGATATCGCAGCCTCGCTCTAAACTACGACACAACGTACTTTTCAGGACAAACGCCGATGAAAAAATGAAACGTCTTTATACTGGTTTAGAAGACTGCAGAGTCTGTATACAACCAGTTTCTTGGAAGGTGGTTCAACCAATTGTGCGAGTCCATCTTGATAGACTCAAAACACTAGAGGTAAGTAGACCCGCAGACAGTTAGGCGCCATCTATATGCTGATCTTAACAAACCACCTGGGGGAAGGTACAGATAATTTTTAGATTGAATTATGAATTTGAAAAAAATTAGAAAGTCCTCAGCTCTGTAAAATGGTCATGACTTACCTCAGCAATAATATAAACGTCGCACTAGTAATCAAATAACGATCGATAGTCCAAGGAAAGGTTGTGCTAAAGTCTCAATATACAAATGTAGGTAAAATTCACTTTGTGATTTCGTGTCGCTAAATGATCAAATGAGCCGGGTTGTCATTTAAATCCCAATTCGTGGAATCCCCTCACTGACTGCAAATCATAAAACTCAATCACACTTCCCGATTGGCTAAGAAATAGTGCCCTACATAAATTGGTTGCTTTCATTTCTTCTCTTCCTGTGTTTCCTCGGTCTATGGCAGGGTTACCAGTTCAGTGGTTTTTTCATCCAATTGGGCTTCTTTTTTTTCAGTTGCGGGCAATTTAGGTCGACTGCGGGTTGCGGTATTTTCGGGCTACTTTAATTTGTTACCGCTATGTTTTGGGCTACCTCAGTACCTGGCACAAACATATTAAATGCGTATGCGGCTAAATTTGTTCATTTTCATCGAATTGCAGCATTAACGTGTATTACATTTCGGTCTACCTTGGACTTTCAGTTAAGTTATTCCTATCCAATAGTGAAACCATTTTAGTTCACGCACGATATGTGACACGACTTACTCGACGGCTACCAGTCATAGGCAGGCGTAGTGACACATGACAAATATTACTTCGCGCTGACTAACAACACAAATTACACGTGGATCCCCACTCCTTACTCACTTGGTATTTTGCGGGGAAATCTAGAAAAACTGAATATTTGGCTGATTCTATTAATAGTTATCCAAATTTAGTCGCGTTGTTTGACACCCCATACAGTTGAAATGTTCTATAGTTCTAAAATATATTTTTCGTTCGTTTGGGGTGAATTAAGACACGCATCCAAACAATGGCCGAGACGTCCTGATATAACCTAAAGGACTATATGTAGAGAATGAAAAAGAATTGCCTACGCCAATAAATAAGGCAAACTAATAACATCAAACAAAAAATTGAATCACTTAAAACTTCCAATCTTCGGGCGGAAACATTGACTATAGCGCGTATGAGACGTTTTTGAGTATATAACAAGTAATGTCATGGCCGTCTATAGTTTAGACTACAGATGACCATGTAACAGTAGTCTCTGTCGATATCCCGACACGCAATTCTATTTTAGGCTGGGAATGTTTAGGGAAAATAGGTCCAAGATAATAGTGGTTTATTCCTGCCTTTGTAGCTTTATTTACCATAGTGGGGATTTCTATCCAGCAAAGACTTTCGGTGCATCGGTGTAATAAAAATAAAGTCCGCTCTACTGTATGGCTCTGTAAGTAACATGGAGCAATATAGACACAGCAAAGAAAATGATACATGTTTTCATAAATGTGTGCCTCTTTGCAGAATAGAGGGATTGAAATGGTCTTCTTAGTTGTTCTCTGATGTGGAACCATATATATTATCAGTGGGCGACGAAACGACGTTCTAGGATTCACATTTTTTTAGAAATTAGCGCGTATCCGTGAGCTTGCCGATTGGTTTGTTTAAAGTAAAGTAAAGTAACCCATAACATTACTGCCGTGATCGTAAGCAAAGATTATCATCAGAACAAGCACTACAGCTTATCTATTAATGGAAAATGATAAAACTGACATGTACCGAATAAATTAATATTGTTAGGAAGGATTAGTGTGGGGAGCTTCAGACCTGTACAAATATATTCTAATATATTATGGTCAGTTCAAACATTTAACCTCATATTTTGTTTTAAATGTATTTGCAATATAAATGGACCACTATTTATCTATTTTTCTTTATGTTAAGACAAATTGGTTCTATTTGATAGCTTATTCAATTTTGTACATTAAATACATTAACAAAATGTTAAAATAAGAAAATTATGTTAAAATATATTATGGTGACGTAACCTGAACTTATATAGTTTTTCTTGCTGACTTCTTTTTCACCATGTCATTTCAAAGATACAAATGCACACTAAATCTTTAGTTACTGACAGAAAATTATACAACTTGTACATTATGTGTATGAATGGATATTCTATCAGTGATGGCTAATGTTGAAAGCTTCAGACATGCACAAAGCTTGATATATTATGGGAAGTTTTTGAAAAATAAATTTGATAAAAATTGTATTTACAATATCATCCTATAGTCAGTCATGACTGAAATGGGCTACTACTACTACTACTACAACTACTACCACCACCACCCCCACTACCACCCCCACCCCCCCACTACCACACCACTACTACTACTACTACTACTACCACCACCACCCCCACTACCACCCCCCCACCACCACCACTACTACTACTACTACCACCACCCCCCCATCACCACCACCACTACTACTACTACAACTACTACCACCACCACTACCACCCCCCCACCACCACCACTACTACTACTACAACTACTACCACTACCACCCCCCCACGACCACCACCACTTCTACTACTACAACTACTATCACCACCACTACCACCCCCCCTCCCACCACCACCACCACTACTACTACTACAACTACTACCACCACCACTACCACCCCCCCCCCCACGACCACCACCACTACTACTACAACTAGTACCACCACCACTACCACCCCCCCCCCACCACTACTACTATTACTACTACAACTACTACCACCACCACTACCACCCACCACCACCACCACCACTACTACTACCACCCCCCACTACCACCCCCCCCACCACCACCACCACCACTACTACTACTACTACTACAACTACTACCACCCCCCACTACCACCACTACTACTACTACAACTACTACCCCCACCACTACCACCCCCCACCACCCCCACTACTACTACTACTACTACTACTACTACTACCACCACTACCACCACTACTACTACTACTACTACTACTACTACTACTACAACTACTACCACCACCACCCCCACTACTACTACTACTATTACTACTACTACTACAACTACTACCACCACCACTAACACACCCCCCCCCCCACCACCACCCCACCACTACTACTACTACAACTACTACCACCCCCAACCCCCCCCCACCACCACCACTACTACTACTACTACTACTACTACTACTACAACTACTACCACCACCACCCCCCCCCCACCACCACCACCATTACTGCTGCTGCTGCTTGAACAACTACCTTCCACCCTACTCTCTAGTATGGTCTTCAACAAGGTATGTCTCGTCTCGTTGCTAAAATAAGAAAGGTAAATACTGAACAAAACATACACGGTAAGAACTCGAGACACGTAAAAGAAGAAAGGAAGACGTGGACTGAGCTAGGGCGGAGGACTACGGGAGGGAAGGACGTGGTGTATTCACTGAAGACCAGAGCTGCACAGAAAGCTAAATAGTTCTTATTGTGTGTAACAAAAATGTTAATAAGACTGACAGCTTTATCGCGTACATCAGTGTTACAATAGCCATCGCAGACAGAGAAAAGGTCAACAACAATGATGAAAAGATACTTTTTATTTGATCGCAAACAGGAGTGATGACAATATAATCCATCGGTTTATAAACTGATATCCACGAATGCACAAGTCATCCATGGATATATAGAGACTTTGATCCTTTCACAACAGGAGGAAAAGAGATACCGGAAATACGATATGCCGACAACACAGTTTTACTCTCAAACAACACCAGGGGCCTAGAACTAATCATTACTTCAGTCAGAAGCATAGTGAAGCACATAATCTCTACCTGAATACAAAGAAAACAAAGATAATGACAATTGGCTAGACAAAACTCCAATCCTAATTCGAGATCGCTGGGGCAGATATTGAAAATGTTGAATATTTTTAAATATATGGGATCAATACTAAACAACAATGGAGACTGTACAAAAGAAGTAAGAAGCCGACTGACTATATTAATGCAGAAGCTAATGAGTATGCAGAACCTATGGTATAACACAAACAAAAAACTAAAACTAAAGATCCAAAGAACATGCATTTTTCCTGTGGCAAACCTATGGTTGTGAAACATAGACATTTACAAAAGCACCAAGACCGAAGATCGGTACTTTTGAGACACATTGCTACAGAAGAGTCCTGCAAATCCCGTGGACAAAGAAAGAAACAAATCCATCCGGCAAGACCTGAATGTAGAGGAGAATTGGCTCATGAATGACGTAATGACCCGAAAACTGAGGTTTTTTTGGGACACGTCGAACGACACAACGGACGGGAAAGAGTGGTTATGGAAGGCATGGTCACTGGGAAGAGAGGCAGGGGCCGATCGAGACACCGATGGACTCAAGGACGTCAAGGAGACTAGATTTTCCATTGGAGCAGGCCGGAAGACTGGCGGGAGACAAAGTTTCCCACAGGCAGACTGTCACGAGAGCGACGTTCTGCAAAGGACATTGTACATGATCATGAGGGTGTATTCAGTTTCATCTGTCGCGTCTGTGTAACAAGTGATTGCTATTATTTACTACCCTTCGTTTACTATGAGTAAAGTTTCACAGAGCTTTGTGCTGGATATTTAGCAGTTAAACTTGAAATTGTGCACTACAGAGGACACCGATCCTCAAATGGTCCACTATACAGAAGACACCATTCCTCTAATGGACCACTGTACAGAAGACACCAATCCACAAATGGACCACTGTACAGAAGACACTAATCCTCTAATGGACCACTATACAGAAGACACTAATCCTCTAATGGACCACTATACAGAAGACACTAATCCTCTAATGGACCACTATACAGAAGACACTAATCCTCTAATGGACCACTATACAGAAGACACTAATCCTCTAATGGACCACTATACAGAAGACACTAATCCTCTAATGGACCACTATACAGAAGACACTAATCCTCTAATGGACCACTGTACAGAAGACACTAATCCTCTAATGGACCACTATACAGAAGACACTAATCCTCTAATGGACCACTATATAGAAGACACTAATCCTCTAATGGACCACTATACAGAAGACACTAATCCTCTAATGGACCACTGTACAGAAGACACTAATCCTCTAATGGACCACTATACAGAAGACACTAATCCTCTAATGGACCACTATACAGAAGACACTAATCCTCTAATGGACCACTATACAGAAGACACTAATCCTCTAATGGACCACTATACAGAAGACACTAATCCTCTAATGGACCACTATACAGAAGACACTAATCCTCTAATGGACCACTATACAGAAGACACTAATCCTCTAATGGACCACTATACAGAAGACACTAATCCTCTAATGGACCACTATACAGAAGACACTAATCCTCTAATGGACCACTATACAGAAGACACTAATCCTTTAATGGACCACTATACAGAAGACACTAATCCTCTAATGGAACAATGCATACAAAACACCTGATACCCTTAACAATACCAGCTACAGCAAAACGTGTCACTTAATACTCCTAGCCCAATTCACCCCAAACATGCTACTACTCATAGCTGCACAAGAAAAGTCACCGACCCTTGATGTACATAAACCGCTAGTTCCATCACCGGTCTCGGCACTGTCCAGTCAACGAAAATGTAAATGGGTACCCGAGTTATTTGTACCTTTTCCCATGTGGTTTGTTAAGAGCAGCTAAAGATGGCGCCCAACTGGCTGCGGGTCTATTTAGCTCTAGTGTTTGAGTCTATTAGATTAACTCGCACATCGGTTAAACAAACCTCAAAGAAACTGGTTGTATACAGACTGTAGAGTCTTCTAAACCAGCATAAAGACGTTAAGTTAAGTTAAGTTATAGATAGGGTATTATTTTCAGTTAGGAAAACCAATGAAAATTTAGACAAAAACGGGAACAAACTATGGAAGTTAGTCAGAGCCATGAACGACGAAACTCCATCAAACAAACAAATTACCATCAAGCAATGTGACAACATGCTCACTGGAAAAAAAGCTGCAAACGCTTGTATAGAACATTATGCCAGAGCAAACCACATTGATATTCCTACAAATAGGCATACAGACATTAATGAAGAACAAAAGATGAACGACAAAATCAAAATGGGACCAGAGGAGCACATGATGGCAAAAGTAACAATGAATGAAATGGAAGAGGCCATGAGAACTTTAAAGAAAAAGAAATCGCCCGGAAAAGATGGGGTAACAAACGAAATGCTGATGGGGTTGGGCCAAACAGCAAAGATAAAGTTACTATTAGTCCTGAACCAAAGCTGGAAAAGGGGTATTGTACCGCAGGCATGGAAAGATGCTGTAATTATTCCAGTACAATAGAAAGAAAAAGATAGAACTGGTCCAAATGGATACAGGTCTATCAGCCTACTGAGCTGTATAGGAAAACTGATGGAGCGTATGATAAACACCAGACTGATGTGGCATCTGGAAGAAACACACATACTAATTCCACAGCAAGCAGGCTTTAGACAGCACAGATCCACTGAGGATCAGATCACCCTCATAGCCCAAGAAATAGAGGATGCTTACCAGGAGCAAAAACACACAGTAGCGGTTTTGGTGGATCTAGAAAAGGCATTTGACAAGGTCTGGAAAGAGGGACTTAAAGTCAAGCTACAAAGAACTAAAGTTTGTGGGAAAATGTACAGATGGATCAGCCACTACCTCAAAAACAGAACAGCCAGAGTTCAAGTACAAGGGCATATGAGCAAAAAGGTGACACTTGAGCAGGGAGTACCCCAAGGAGGAGTACTGTCACCCACACTCTTCCTGGTGTATATAAATAACATCACTGAGAATATACCAAGAAGAGTCCACAGCTCCATGTTTGCAGACGATCTGGCTATGTGGACCTCTGAAAAGAATCTCACCATAGCAAGTAATCGGATGCAGCAGGCCCTAACATCGCTGGAAGAGTGGGCGAACTCATGGCTGGTCAAAATAAATGAGGAAAAAACAACATGTACGATATTCTCGCTTTCAAATAAAACCCCAAAACACCAAAATAAGTCTTAACGGCAAATATCTGCAGCCATACAACAACCCAAACTACTCGAGTATGTCATGGGCAACAGCAGCAAAGGCGAACTTTGACAAAACCAAGCCTTGAGAGTTATAACAGGAGGCATGAAGTCAACGCCAATTGTAGAACTGGAAAAGATTACAAATCTGCAATCCATGACCGACAGAAGAGACTGCAAAGCCCAGCAGCAAGCACAAAAACTCAGAAGACTGACAGACCATCTAATGCATAAGAGACTAAATAATTTTGGAAATGGGAAACTAAAGCAGAGAAACTTTGCAGAAATAGCCAAAGCAAAGATGAACGAAGACCCTATGAACGCACTAACAACACCAAAGCCCATCCCTACTGTACGCAAACCTACCTGGAGGCAGCATATATTTCCAGAGGTGGTAGAAAATATACCAGGTATTGGAAAAAAGAACAGCCAGACTGAAAAAGAAAGAAGAGATACTACCCTGAGCTACATAACGGAAAACTACCCAAGCATGGACTGGACCCATGCATACACCGACGGCTCTGTAACAAACACAACACAGAACGGAGGGGCAGGGGTATTCCTAAGCCTACCAAATGGTAGAAAAATAACACCGGCAGTGGCAACTGGAAAATACACGAGCAATTTCAGAGCGGAGGCAGAGGCACTGAGGGCTGCGGTAGAAGAAATGGGGACATGCAAAAGAAATGAAAGCCATATAGTCCTGCTTACAGATGCCCTGGCCGTAGTCACAGCACTAAAAAGCCAAAAATAATTCTGAACTTAATGATTTAAGAGCAGTACTCTGTCAACTATGCCAGCAGTCCGCACCAAAAAGAGTAGTGGTACAGTGGGTTCCATCCCACTGTAACATCCAAGGCAACGAGGAGGCAGACAGACTGGCCAAAGAAGGTGCAAGACTACCACAACCAGATACTAGTGTGACATACGAAGAGTCAAAAAGGCTTATTAGAGCTAGATACATGACCAAATGGGAAACAGAACATACTGGCTACACCAAAAACGATGCCTATTACCAGTTGAACAGAAGAGAGCAGGTCATGGTCTTCAGACTTCGCACTGGCCATAATAGACTGAGGTACCACCTATTCAATAAATTGAAGATAGGTGGCACTGACGAATGCTCGTGCGGTACTGGGAAAATGACCGCTGAACATCTGCTGCAAAACTGCCCGACATACGAGGATCAGAGAGAGCAGATGTGGCCATCACCAGTGGCAACACTAGACAAGCTCTATGGCAGTGTCGACAGCCTCATGATGACCGCTGCTTTTTTGGAAAAAATAAAAGTTGACGTCTGACAGCGTAAGAAGAAGAAGAAGAAGACTTCCTTGTTCTTGTGTGAAATGTTTCTATTTACCATGAGTAACACGGCATTAGCCTTTTTCTCTGCCACCTGGATTTACTCCCTTTCCTATATGATCTATTGTAACTTTATTATTATTGCAGATAGGAGAGGATGATGATTGGTCTCATTGCTTCAAGTGAAGCACGGGACCACATCCACAGTTAGCCCATTTACAGGAAGCCTGAATCTGAGCACCTGCAGTTGCGGTTTAAAAAGAGTAATGATATTTCATGATAAAGTTGCTAGTCTGACGCAGAAGCACTTTTAGTCGTCTTTTATGGCATGATTTGGGAGTTACAGTCGTTCTGCTCTATTCAAGACGTGTACAACTAGAATAATAATCGTATTATTGTACTAATTTTTTTCTCCGGACTGCGGCTCACAGGAATCAATCGCTATCAATATTCTTCTTCTTCTTAGATACGGCGTCTTTAAGGGCAACAACAAACTTCCTGCATTTCGTCCTGTCTGCAGTCATCCTCCTTAAAGTGCCCCAACTCTGATTCATGATTTTCATTTCGTCCTCTACAATTCTTCACCAAGTTGTCTTATGTCAGCCTTTCTTTCGCATTCTTCCCTCTTGGGTCCACACCAAGGCTGTTCTGGTGATGGTGTCTGGTTCTTTTCTCAGGACATGGCCTATCCAATTCCAGCATCGACTGACCATGATGGTGTTCATGCCTTCATTGATCTTCTCTGGGCAAGCAGCTCTTGGTTGTGATAGTGTTTGGCCAGAAAAGTCTATTTATATCTCTTATGCAGTAAAGATGACAATTTTAATATTTCATTTTCTGCTACTCTTCATCACTCTGCACCACACAGAAGCAGAGAAAGCAGACGCCATTTTGTATATACTTAGTTTGGTGTGAGCGCTGCATTGCGCTGACTTCCAGACGTTGTCTAAGTTAACGAACGCTATTCTGGCTTTTGTTCATTCCATCATCATTGAAAGTTTTCAAATTGTATGCATGCTACTATCACTACAACATGCACTCGAGACGATTGTACACATAATCGACCAGGAACTGTTATCCTACATGAATTCGCTCAGTTAAGTCCTTCCTTGTGGTAGATGTTCTACTAACCTACATACAGGCATACCCCAGTAAACGAGCATTCCCTTTACGGACACTCGCCAGTACATACCAACACATTCACATTAACATCCGTCTCCATATTGCGGACGTTTGTTTTTAAAAAAACGGACACGTAACGACATGACAACGACGCCGCCAAATGGGCTACGATTTACTGACGAGTCAGTAAGTACTTCACAAACTGATATGGGATTGCTGAAAAATGTAGTTGGTAGTTTCTAAAAGTGTCATTAGGTGGCAGCAACATCCAGCTTTGGGGGCCGCGGTAGCGTGGTCGTTAATTTCACTGACTTCCAGGGTTCAATCCTCAGTTAGTGCGGGATTTATTCTAATCGCAAACCGGCCCCTGTGGTCGACCCAAAAACTGGGTACCAGAAAAATCTGGTCAGTAATGACGACCAGCGTGATGCTGACCACATCATGCCTATGTGCGGTGCGTTACAAAATAATATTAGCCTAACAACATATTGCCCATGCGTCGCATGGCGTGACGGGGATCTTTACTTTGACTAACATCCAGCGTTGTGATTACTGCAGGTAGCAGCGTTGTGATTACTGCAGGTAGCAGCGTTGTGATTACTGCAGGTAACAGCGTTGTGATTACTGCAGGTAGCAGCGTTGTGATTACTGCAGGTAACAGCGTTGTGATTACTGCAGGTAGCAGACACTAGGTGTCGCATGCACGTCCGCGGCGCAAATGCAAAATGAAGTCCATGTTCACAGTAGGTACAATTTTTTTCGTGTTATTTTTTGTATTTAAAATTCATTTTATTTTTTATTAAATATATATTTTTTTTCTCAAATGGACTTTGCAAAAGCTATTCATACGAACATGCTTCCTGTTTACATCGTTTGTTACGTAAAACGGTGCATAACTAGGTCAATACATGTTCTCAAGGACGTGTACCAGAGCCGATCGACTTGATTATGATGGAGGTCTGTCGCAGACGGTAAAGGAGTCTAATCTATTATATTTCACTTTGGACTCGCTCTAAACAAATTCAAGAAACACTTCTTCGTCTTTGCGTCCAGGATCCTTTGGTCATGCTATATCTGCAGGCCAGTCGTCATGATGAAGTCTGCAGTCTTCACCAGGTCGGAGCTGCTGCCCCACAGCTTTTGTCTCAGCTCTGCACCCTCTGGCCAGATCTGGCATCTCATTTCCCTATAGATTGCGCATTCCTGTAGAATATGCTCAGGGTTCTGGCCTCCTGTTCCACATGGGCACTCATCGGTGTGTGAGATCTTCAGACACGCTTATCTTAAACACTCCTACCGCTAAAACCTAACCTTATCGATACTGTTATTCGCGGTTCTTTCTCCTCACCTAATCTGATCTGCTGCGATCGAAGTTAGTTTCTGATTGCTGGTGATGGTGAAGCTCGTAGGTTCTCAACCCAGGTATGACGTCTGTAGTCTTGTTGCTCATATCGGCGGTAGATCAAAGTGGTCTCGACGTGATCAGGATAGACTGCATAAAATGTGATCCATGGAATGACTGGAGAACTGCCTCTAGCTGCGACTTACGACTTACATTCACGTGATCAAGGTGACGTCGACGTGATCAGTGGGACTGCGTCAATATGATGAACGGGATGACTTGAAATTACGACCACTATGTAATATGATGATAGTTACCTTGTTTGTTGAATGTATTTCAACTGTCTTTCTCCGTCGCCTAAATCTCAACTCAAATCTGCCTCAACTGCATATCTTCGTACTGGGTGTCTCTTTCCAAAGTACATCTGAAGTGAGATATTCTCTCTCTCTCTCTCTCTGTCTATCTCATATAATCTCTGAAGTCAAATGTTCTCTCTCGTTCTCTAAAATCAAGTCTATTCTCTCCGCCGCCTGCTCTCACTCACCGTCTCTCTCGAAAGTGTTCTCCGGTAATCATCGAAGTCGACCGCTCTCCACGGCCTATCTCATGTAATCTCTTCTCAAGTAATCCTGTTCTCAACTCAAATCTGCCTCTTTCTGCCACCTGCTCTCCACTGAGCATCTCTCTCGAATCTTCTCTCCAGTAATTGATCAAAGTAAAATGTTCTCTCTCTCTCTATCTCTCTCTCTCTCATTTCCTCCGCTCGTCTCTCTGCCTGTCTCCAGTAATCCTGAACTTAGATGTTATCGCTCTGTATCTCTCGTAATGTTCTGTGAAGTGTTCTCTGTCTGTCTATGAAGTCAAGTCTATTCTCTCCGCCGCCTGCTCTCACTCAGTCTCTCTCGAAAGTACCTCTCTCTCTGAGGTATTCTCCTGTAATGCTCCTCACAACTCTCTGTCGGAATTTTATAGTCGATCCGCCTCCGCAGATCACGTGATTCACCAGAGTACGCGCGTTTTTTTGTCCACCTGCTTGCCATTAGCCCCCATCATATTCGCGTGGTTTAAAGAAGAAATAAATAAATTGTTGTCTAAGCTCCTACCTATATTTTGTCTGCAGAGCTAAGATCTGTTACAGACGCTAACAAATTGCTGATGAAGTCTGTCCTGGTCGTCCTGCTCAGATTGCAAGAGAAGCATTTGTGTGGCAGGTGGGGGAGATGACTAGTGCTGACAGGCGAGTAGCGATAGACAGTGTAGCAGCTGCAATATGGTGTTCGCATAGTTTAGCTTACATCACAATGCATGATCGAATGAATGTACGGAACGTGTGATCCGTTAGTTACCAGACAATAGATTGACGGACACTAAATGAACTTCACACTGAGAACTGGGCATAACAGACTCAAGGGTCATCTTTACAACAAAATGAGGATTGGGACAGATGACAGGTGCCCATGTGGGGAGCATATCATGACCGTGAACACATCCTGCAAAGCCGCACGCTTACGCAGAAAAAGAGAGAACAATACTGGTTTCATAAGACAGATATGAGACAAAAGCTGTATGGAGATGAAACAGCCTTACAAACAACGGTGTCCTTTGTAAGAGAAACCGGAACCTTGATCTGAGGATGAACGAAGAAGAAGAAGAAGAAGAATTGTCCAGTACATGCCAAACCCGCGCGATGCCGTCTTGTCAACTCTGGCCGTATGTCGTTCTGCATGTTGAGCAATTGTCCAAGGTATATATATATATATATATATATATATATACATATATATATGCACTGTATGTATATAGTGTAAGTATGTATGTATGTATGTATTATTTCGTCTTTCCAGTAACCCTAAGAGCTCGTAGGTGCACCACTTCTCACTACTACTTCATGATATAATCGTCACCATCTCTATCTGTCAATCATCATAACGTCGGCCGGTCTCCTTCAAGGTTTTGTCCCGCCCACTTTCGAACATCAATTGTCCAGCGAGTCCTGTGGAGACCTCTCTTTCCCTTGCCAAGGATTGCGCTTTTGATAATTTTGTTTCGTAGGTTTCGTAGTCCACTCGTCCGAATTGCATGGGAGTACCAGTGGAACTTGCTAGTTTTTACTACTGACAGAGAGTATATAGACTAACGTCTGGTCAGGCACAAAATGCTGATCAACAATGTTAGTCAGGGTCAGAAACAACATACTGATCAGAAATGTTAGTCAGGGTCAGGCACAAAATGCTGATCAACAATGTTAGTCAGGGTCAGAAACAACATACTGATCAGAAATGTTAGTCAGGGTCTGCCGCAACATACTGATCACAAATGTTAGTCAGGGTCAGGCACAACATACTGATCAGAAATGTTAGTCAGGGTCAAGCACAACATACTGATCAGAAATGTTAGTTAGGGTCCCAAGGGGGAGTACTGTCACCCACACTCTTCCTGGTGTATATAAACGACATCACAGAGAATATACCAAGAAGAGTCCATAGCTCAATGTTTGCAGACGATCTGGCTATGTGGACCTCTGAAAAGAATCTCACCATAGCAAGAAATCGGATGCAGCAGGCCCTAACATCGCTGGAAGAGTGGGCGAACTCATGGCTGGTCAAAATAAACGAGGAGAAAACCACATGCACAATATTCTCGCTTTCCATCAAACCCCAAAATACCAAGTTAAGTTTAAATGGCAAATTCCTGCAGCCAAACAACAACCCAAACTATCTGGGAGTCACATTTGATTGGCGCATGACATGGAAAAGTCAGATCGAGAGAAACCGAATGAGAGCCAGAGAAAGAATGGCAATCATGAGGAAACTTGCTGGCACAAGCTGGGGAGCAGACGAAAGCATACTAAAGAAACTGTACACTGGAAGAGTGAGACCAGTTCTCGAGTATGGCATTGCGGCATGGACAACAGCAGCAAAGGCGAACTTCGATAAAGTTAGCAAACTTCAAAACCAAGCCATGAAAGTTATAACAGGTGGCATGAAGTCAACGCCAATTGTAGAACTTGAAAAGATTACAAAACTGCAATCCATGACCGATAGAAGAGACTGCAGAGCCCAGCTGCAGTCAGAGAAACTCCGGAGACTGACCGACCATCCAATGCACCAGAGACCAAACAATTTGGGAAATGGGAAACTAAAGCGGAGAAACTTTGCAGAAATAGCCAAAGCAAAGATGCACGAAGATCCCATAAACGCACTAACAACACCAAAACCCGTCACTACTGTTCGAAAACCTACCTGGAGGCAGGATATATTCCCAGAGGTGGTAGAAAATATACCAGGTATTGGAAACAAAAACTGCCAGACTGAAAAAGAAAGGAGAGATACTATCCTAAGCTTTACATCGAAAAACTACCCAAGCATGGACTGGACCCATGCATACACCGACGGTTCTGTAACAAACACTACACAGAATGGAGGGGCAGGAGCATTCCTGAACCTACCAAATGGCAGAAAAATAACACTGTCATTCGCTACTGGTAAGTATACAAGTAATTTCAGAGCGGAGGCAGAGGCATTGAGGGCGGCAGTGGAAAAAATGGTGACACATAAAGAAAATGAAAGCCATATAGTCCTGCTTACAGATGCTCTCGCCGTAGTCACAGCGCTAAAAAGCCAGAAAAACACTGAGCTTAATGACTTAAAAGCAGCACTCTGCAAACTGTGCCAGCAGTCCGCACCAAAAAGGGTAGTGGTACAGTGGGTCCCATCACACTGCAACATCCAAGGCAACGAGGAGGCAGACAGACTGGGAAAAAGAAGGTGCTAGACTACCACAAACAGATACTAGTGTGACGTACGAAGAGTCAAAACGGCTTATCAAAGCCAGATACATGACCAAATGGGAAACCGAACATACTGGCTACACCAAAAACGATGCCTATTACCAGTTGAACAGAAGAGAGCAGGTCGTTGTCTTCAGACTTCACACTGGCCACAATAGACTGAGATACCACCTATTCAACAAATTGAAGATAGGTGGTACCGACGAATGCCCCGTGCGGTACCGGTAAAATGACCGCTGAACATCTGCTGCAGAACTGCCCGACATACGAGGATCAGAGAGAGCAGATGTGGCCATCACCAGTGGAACTGCAAGACAAGCTCTATGGCAGTGTCGACAGCCTCAGGATGACCGCCGCTTTTTTCGAAAAAATAATGGTTACTGTCTGACTGCGTACGAAGAAGAAGAAGAAGAAGTTAGTCAGGGTCAGGCACAACATACTGATCAGAAATGTTAGTCAGGGTCAGGCACAACATACTGATCAAAAAAATGTTAGTCAGGGTCAGGCACAACACACTGATCAGAAATGTTAGTCAGGGTCAGGCACAACATACTGATCAGACATGTTAGTCAGGGTCAGGCACAACATACTGATCAGAAATGCTGGTCAGGGTCAGGCACAACATACTGATCAGAAATGTTAGTCAGGGTCAAGCACAACATACTGATCAGAAATGTTAGTCAGGGTCAGACACAACATACTGATCAGAAATGTTAGTCAGGGTCAGGCACAACATACTGATCAGAAATGTTAGTCAGGGTCAGGCACAACATACTGATCAGACATGTTAGTCAGGGTCAGGGACAACATACTGATCAGAAATGTTAGTCAGGGTCAGGCACAACATACTGATCAGAAATGTTAGTCAGGGTCAGGCACAACATACTGATCAGAAATGTTAGTCAGCGTCAGGCACAACATACTGATCAGACATGTTAGTCAGGGCCAGGCACAACATACTGATCAGAAATGTTAGTCAGCGTCAGGCACAACATACTGATCAGAAATGTTAGTCAGGGTCAGGCACAACATACTGATCAGAAATGTTAGTCAGAGTCAGGCACAACATACTGATCAGAAATGTTAGTCAGGGTCAGGCACAACATACTGATCAGAAATGTTAGTCAGGGTCAGACACAACATACTGATCAGAAATGTTGGTCAGGGTCAGGCACAACATACTGATCAGAAATGTTAGTCAGGGTCAGGCACAACATACTGATCAGAAATGTTAGTCAGGGTCAGGTAAATTATACAGGCGAAGACCCCCCACTTCGACTTCCTCACAGTCCTCCATAGAAACAGGCTGTTTTTATGCCAGCCTGTTTAACGAGGTGGGGGATCAATGTGATCCCCGTAGTAGCGACATACAGATAAGGCCAAGCATAGCACAACCACATAGAAGACTCCGGTCTACCTTCATCAGCATGCTCGAGGATGTGAGTAAAGCTACAACAGCCCGCACCACAACAACAACAAGAACTACTACAACTTCTTCTATCACTGACAAGGTCCGACAGACTGTAATTGTGTTCCCTATGTTTGACATTTGTGACACGGTCTCCGTATGGTAAGGATCCGTTTGAAGCATCTTAACTCCATCGTCTAGATATTTCATTCTAATTCACCAATCAGCGTCCATGCCTCATACTCGCAGATATACCCAGACAAATCAGTGTGTGCTTTAGTTTCTTCTTCTTCTTCGTACGCTGTCAGATGTCAACTTGAATTTGTTTGAAGAAACCAGCTGTCATCCTAAGGCTGTCGACACTGCCATAGAGTTTGTCTAGTGTTGGCACTGGTGATGGCCACATGTGCTTTCTCTGGTCCTCGTATGTTGAGCAATTTTGTAGCAGATGTTCTGCGGTCATTTACCCTGTACCACATGTGCATTCGTCAGTGCCACCTATCTTCAGTTTATTGAATAGATGGTACTTCAGTCTGTTGTGGCCTGTGCGGAGTCTGAAGACTGTGGCCTGTGCGGAGTCTGAAGACCACGGCCTGCTCTCTTCTGTTCAACTGGCAATAGGCATCATGTATCTGTCCCTAATAAACCTTTTGGACTCTTCGTAGGTCACACTAGAATCTGGTTATGGTAGTCTTGCACCTTCTTTTGCCAGTCTGTCTGCCTCCCTGTTGCCTTGAATGTTACAGTGAGATGGAACCCACTGTACCACTACTCTTGTTGGTGCGGACTGCTGGCATAGTTGACAGAGTACTGTTCTTAAATCATTAAGTTCTGTATTTTTCTGGCTTTTTAGTGCTGTAACCACGGACAGGGCATATATAAACAGGACTATCTGACTTTCATTGCTTTCGCCTGTTAGCATAGCTTCTTCTGCAACCTTCAGTACCTCTGCCCCCGCTCTGAAATTGCTTGAGAATTTTCAAGTTTTTCTACCATTTGTTAGGCTCAGGAATATTCCTCCTCCTCCATTCTGTGTTGTGTTTGTTACAGAACCGTCGGTGTATGCATAGGTCCAGTCCATGCTGGGTAGATTTTCGCTATGTGCTTCAGGGTTATGTCTCTTCTTTCTTTTTCAGTCTGGCTATTCTTGTTTCCAATACCTGGTATATTTTCTACTACCTCTGGAATGATATGCTGCTTCCAGGTGGGTTTGCGTACAGTAGTGATGGGCTTTGTTGTTGTTTTGGTGTTCACAGGGTCTTCGCTCATCTTTGCTTTGGCTATTTCTGCAGAGTTTCTCCGCTTTTTTGCTTTAGTTTGACTTTGGTTTCACAACCCCAACGCACCGGAACAGAAAATCGAGAGTTTTTTTTTTACCTGTGCTAAATACAATATGGGAATTAGCGAGAACAAAAGAGAAACTAGATGATCAGTAGAACACATGGACCACTCAAGATAAATGTAAATGATATTGCTCTTCAACAAGCCCATGAGTTCAAGTGTTATGGCAGTATTATTTCGGCATACGGTAGGATCGACGTGGGGAAATTAATGCTAGGTGTCAGAGAGCATCTGCTGTGACTTATCAGCTGTCCCAACTGCTTAGACACCCGGGCATTAGTTTGGCAACAAAGCAACAGCTGATAAACAGTATATTTATACAGACTCTGTGCTGCCAGTGCCAAACATAGTCTCTGTCCAGGGCACGTGAGAGCAAATTTTGACGTGTGATATGAAGTGTTTGAGGAAGGTCATCGGTGTTACCAAGAGAGACAGAATGCGGAACGACGACATTCGAATTATGGTCGGCACTATGTCTTGTGCCGAATACATTTCCAGGCAGAAAAAAAGTTCGTTTCGTCATCTCATGAGCATGCACCCTCACTAACTTCCACTGATCTCTTACAACGCTGGCAGATCTGGCTACAGGGCAAGGGGACGGGCGCGAGGCAGGTGGATAGATGTCATTAGAGTGACTGTGTAGAGACACGAGCTCACAATGACCAACGCAACGCACTTGGCGCAGGATAGACTACTTAAGCTCCCCACGACGCTCAACGACACAAGTGGAAAGACAACTAACTACAATCGCTACATGCTACTTACATTGGCTTTTAATTGAGATATTCTTGTCTTCCAACGATGGTTTCAGAAAGGCGAGAATAGCTTTTACTTGTGCAGACCTTATTCTTAGCTATGTGTTGGTTCCCTGTACTCCAATTACAGATCCTATATATTTGAATTGTGCAACTGGCTCGATCTGTTTGACATCTACGAGTGGGCTTCAAATAAAACCCTGAAAAGTGAAAAAGAAATGAGAAAAAAACTATGCCTTTGTATTGGAACTTGTTAATATGGTTGCTAAGGATGTCAAGAGTGTCCTGCACGTGTCATCACGGTGCAGACGAACAACATGACATCATAATTGTAGTTAAAATATGGCCACCCACGATTGACATGTACCACAGAGGAGGCAGCGTTCTGTTATCCGATTTTGAGCAACAAAGGGTGAAACCTATAGAAATTCATGGACGAATGAAGCTATAATATAACTATAAATTCACTCAAAATTTATGTAAGGTATATATTTGTTTCTTTTATCGGAGGTTACATTTAAAAAATAGCCTGTACACTGCGTGACTACTATTGGGACAAGCAGCCATTATTCCTCAGTCCTTTAAATCCTTCTGGTGCACCATGCTAATGACAAGAAACGTTGTAATGGTCATTTTAAAAAACACGTTTATTTGTATATTGTTTTTGTGGTATTGTTTCCAGAGCTTTCTTTCGAGCTCAGAAAGTTATTCCAAGCTCAACATTATTTTGATGTGTGTGCAAAGCCATGAGATATGGAGGCCTCTGTTCTTAAAGGGTTAGACCTCACTGTTTCGAAATGCTCTCCTCAAGAATGCTCTCATATCTCTGTCACCCCTCAGAGCCCTCTCAAAAGCCTATCGAGATTTAGTTGATGGTTTCAATAAGCTCTTTATCGACATAATAGCTCTATTGATGTGCAGATTACCCAACCAACCAACAGGCTTTGACCATGGCCATGTATAGTTCTAAACTATAGATGGCCATGCTTTGACTAACACATATATTTATATCTATAGTGCAATCGTTGGAGGTATGTGCTTAGTTTAATGAGATAATGATGGGGTCTGTGTCTATAACAATAAACACTAACATTACAATAGCTTGACTTCATATTTACTATACCTAGAAATAGACTAGCAGTGTGTAATAATTGGAGACGTAGGAACGAAAATAGAACTTCTATAATTGAAGATGTGGGAACGAAAACAGAACTTCTTCTTCTTCTTCTTCTTCGTTCGCTCTCAATCTCCCGTTACCAAACCCTGAAAGAGCTTAAGTAGCAGAATGTAGTCCAGAGAACGGAATGCGTTGTGTCGTAGTTTACAGCTTGACTGTGATAATTGCACCTTTCGGTCCAACACATCCAACTTCAGCAAGCATAATTTGAGTACCGGGTTAGCATTCCCTCTTTGATCCATTATCCTTAGCCAGTCTGCCCTGCTGCAGCCTGTTATCCAGGATCACCACGTGGAGGTGTAGAAGGGTCTTGTCAGCTATGGTTTGCTGGCCCTGATGCTAGCAGTCAGCTATGGGTCGCTGACCACTGCAGCTCATGCGCTGCTCGGCATCCTGATCCCACATAACTTCTATAATTGGTGAAGTGGAAATAAAAGCATGGACAGAAAAAGCAACAATTCTCACAAAACGGAGACCAACATGCACTGATAAGAGCATTCTGTGGGATGATTCCACACTGGTAACAGAATGGCAGATTACCATAGGGTCAGCATAACCTTAGGTATGGATTGCCGAGCGTAGAGCTCAAAGTTAACCAGCTGACAAGTGCTAGCATTCGCTAAAGTGATGACGTCCTATACACAATGTATACTTCTTCTTCTTCTTCGTTCGTTCTCAATCTCCCACTACCAAACCCTGAAAGGGCTTAAGTAGCAGAATGTAGTCAAGAGAACGGAATGCGTTGTGTCGTAGTTTACAGCTCGGCTGCGATATTTGCACCTTTCGGTCCAACACATCCGACTTCAGCAAGCATTTTTTGAGTACCGGGTTAGCATTCCCTCTTCGATCCCTTTTCCTTAGCCAGTCTACCCTGCTGCAGCCTGTTATCCAGGATCACCGCGTGGAGGTGTAGAAGGGTCTTGGCAGCTATGGGCCACTGCTAACCACTGCAGCTCATGTGCTGCTCAGCATCTTGATCAATGTATACGATAGATCGATATGATGCAGTGAAAATCAAGTTAGGACTTCTCTACTAGGTCAGTTTGTTGCTGAATGGAGTGGGGAATACAGAACAACAACCTCCAGAATAGGAACGGAGATGGAGGCCGTGACTTCAGCTCTGGAATGGTTATTTCAGACTTTCTTCGCACGGATAGTCCCTGTGTCAGACTCCCGATCATCTATCAAATAATCTGAAGATGGGTGCTACTGACGAATGCACCCGTGGTACTGAGAAAATGACCGCTGAACATCTGCTGCAAAATTGCTTTACATACCAGGACCAGAGAAAGCACATGTGGCCATCACCAGTGCCAACACTAGAACAGCTCTATAGCAGTGTCGGCAGCCTCGTGATGACCGCTGCATTCTTTGAACAAATTCAAGTTGACGTCTGACAGCGTACGAAGAAGTATAAGAAGAGGAAGAATATGACTAAGAACTTGAATGGATAGCAGCCTAAGAAGCATCAAGCCTCCAGGGGAGGATCTGATGTCTTGGTCACGGTGGGGTTCTGGGCACGACAGAGACGACATCTTGGATCTGTATAGGAGTGACATTTTGAATTCCATCAATGACCTGGACGCTGGACGGCGTAACTTCAATATATGAATCAACACTACGCAGACCTTTGAAATCAACCAAGGGTGAAGTGGAGTGGGGCTCATAAGGTGACGGAAACGGAGTGTGTTCAACCACCGAGTTACGGTCAGTATCAACACCGTTCGTCATTTTACGAAAGATACTGAGCACCAAGGTATGCCCAGAGTGCAGTGAAGTCGATTCTTAGGAACAGAGCAGAAAATACCAATCAAAACTAATTCCAAAATGATGCAAACATTGATACTTCCTATATACCTATTACAATAAAACATGCACATGCTGAACTGTAACGGGGTCACGATGCTGAGCAGCGTATGCGGTGTAGCTATCAGCAAATCAATGCTGACTGCTAGCGTTAGTGCTAGCGACTCAGAGCTGCCAATGCCATTTTCCACCTCCACATGGTGATCCTGGATAACAGGCTGTAATAGAGCAGACTGGCTAAGGAGAGGGGATCGAAGAGGGAAGGCTAACAGAGTACCCAGACTGGCTAATGAGAAGGGATCGAAGAGGGAAGGCTAACAGAGTACCCAGACTGGCTAAGGAGAAGGGATCGAAGAGGGAAGGCTAACAGAGTACCCAGACTGGCTAAGGAGAAGGGATCGAAGAGGGAAGGCTAACAGAGTACCCAGACTGGCTAAGGAGAAGGGATCGAAGAGGGAAGGCTAACAGAGTACCCAGACTGGCTAAGGAGAAGGGATCGAAGAGGGAAGGCTAACAGAGTACCCAGACTGGCTAAGGAGAAGGGATCGAAAAGGGAAGGCTAACAGAGTACCCAGACTGGCTAAGAAGAAGGGATCGAAGAGGGAAAGCTGACAGAGTACCCGGACTGGCTAAGGAGAAGGGATCGAAGAGGGAAGGTTAACCTGGCATCCAAAAATGTCATGCTGAAGTCGGATGTGTAAGACCGAAAGGTGCAAGTATCGCAGTCAAGTTGTAAACTATGACACAACACATTCTGTTATATGACTACATCCTGCTACTTGCAAAGCACTGTTCAGGGCTTGGTAATGGGAGATTGAGAACGAACGAACATAGAAGAACATCTGGATCTGATTATCTGTATATAGACAATACGTCTGGACATAACCAAACGAACCCTGTATTTGACATAGTCATGTTTTGGTTGACAAACAAGTGCATTCCAAGCATTCCCCATTCTCTGCCCACAATATATTTCCTATTATCAAATCTGGACATGTCTTTAAATATTTTGAAGCTGTGTCCTCTGGTTCCTCAGCAAGTTGAACTTTGAAAAACTTGGTATAGTCTAATTTATCCATTCCATTGATTATCGTTTAAACTTGTGTTAAATCACTTCAAATTCTTCTCTGTTCTAGAACTGCAGACCAGTTTTTCTAAGTCTCTACTCATAACTATAATTCTGGAATCCCACGATCGTTTTTGTAGTTCCTCTTTGTATCCTATCTAGCATGTCTATTTCCACTCTACGATAAGGGCTCCGCATCTGAACACAGTCCTCCAATTTAAGTCTCACTAATTATTTTTATAGTTTGACTAACACTTCCTTGCTCCTATGTGTAATGTTTCTTTTAATCCTACCCAGCATTGTATTAGCCTTTTCCCCTGCCACCTAAACTTCCCCCACCTTACTTGTATGATATATATTATTACAACGTAGGATACTAAATATCGGCGCAGCGCGCACGCGCATTCAATTGATCGATAATACACATTTGATCTATTTTATGTGTAGCTAATCTGCCTAATTGCTGTTTTACGCAATATGCGTTTTCTTTTTGTACGTAATAAAGAAAATATTTCTTTTACCAAATGCACAGGCCCCGAAGAGATCCGTCAGCCTACTCATCATGTTCCATTATAGAAAATCAACAACGGAAACTACGCCTTCTTTTAAAAATAACTCGATACTCAGAAAGACAGATATCCTATGTGAAAGAATTTTGATTGAAAACAACTGCTGCTTTGCACTAGGGAAGCAGCTTTGTCAAGTATATACATGCTGGGCAGATTTAACTGTGAGAGCAACATCACAAGATTAGCAAATGTCAACCTTGCAGAGTGTACCGTCAAGACAAGAGACAGAGGACATTGGATGTCCATTGCAACCAACATTTCGTATGGAGGTTGAAGGTGCGGAGGCGGCACTTGAGTTGAACTGAGAAGGTATCATAAAACTTGATAACATGTAATGGTATGTCTTTTTTAGCTAAATATGATTAATCTGAAATTGTGTTGAGGTCCCTGCGTTATGCGTGGACTTAAGTTATATCTTATTTGGCTTAGGCCTAAAACCAGGAACTGAGTGCAAAGTAACTAGACCCATACAGCCAGGCAGCGACACAAACAAGGAAGAATGTAAAACTAGGTCTTGATTGGGCAAGTTGATAGTAAAGGGGTGGACATGGCTACACATTTAAAACGAAGAACAAGAGAACAAATTATGTATGCGAATAATATTATAAACGTCTACATTCTTTGTCAACACTATCACATCTAATAAAACTAATCTAACCCAAACACACGGTGTTGTACTAGATCAGTTTCACGAGATAGTGTGCATGCAAAACAGTTTCAGTTTGATGCCCTTTGATCCGACGCCCTCCCTGCAGTACAAATACACAACACAAAACAAGCCGTTGCACCATTACTGCAACTAACGGATTCAATTATTATGTTCGCTACAAACGCAGAATATTCCTTAGTTTGGTACTGCATGTTATAATATTTAACAAAACTGCAACTTACGTTAGCTGTGAAAAAATAACACACTTGTAAGCAGCTTAAATCGAATGTAGCTTTGCTTGCCAGCAGCTAACACTATAAACTAGGGCAAGGCTTCCTTTCCGCGACACGACACTTTCACTTCAGTATTGGTTATCCGGGTTGTTGCTGTTGGTGGTTATGTTTAGAAAAAACGTGCTGGTATGAAAACCAGGTTTGGGCAGATCATCAAGCAGTCTTGTGTTTCTCCCCATTCGCGTGGTTCATCATCCTTGTATCCCCATCTTTTTCATAAGAAGTGATACTCCAGTTCAATATATATTTAGTGACTTCCATGTTGCGTAAGGCAGTTGATGTCCAGGCGCAGGCTTCTCCCGTAACTCGATGCGGTGCGTCTTTCCATTTTTTCGTTGCTGCGTTTTCCAGGACTAGTCTGTAGGGCCTGGGTTGATTGTAAGAAACTTAGTCTTGTTCACTGCACCTGATGTCCGAACATAATTTTTCTTGTGTCATTTACCTGTTTCTGTCATTCTATCTCTGACGCGACAATTCTTCCTGTCCCGTATCGCTACGCCGATTATGAAGCAAATGTTCTATGTTGGTGAAGTTCTTAGACACAAAGTGACTATCAGACCTCTCTCATTCATTGATGTATCAATACGTTTCAAATGTGCTGAATTCCCCCAGACTGATGTGGTGTACTCAGCTACGGAGAAACACAGGGCGAGTCCTGATGTTCTGAAGACATCTAGCTTTGCTTCCCATGTTGTGCCAGTCAATTTTCGTATGATACTGTTTCTCGGATGTATTTTCTGTTTTGTCTCCTGTCAATGTATCGCATAGGACAATGTGCGATCCAACTTTACTCCCAGATATTTGGGTCCCGTACTGTATTCTAGCTCATGTCCTTGCCAATTGATCTGTAGTTTTCTTCCAGCTTTTCTGTTTATGATATTCTAGGCCATACTTTGGTCTTATCTTGTAAGGAAACAAGTGTTCATGTCTCGTTAACTAATTTTGAATTACCTGCGAGACTGTGTTAATAATGATAGCTTTATTACTTACTTGTAAGGGGAAATTTCAAACTATTATGAGATCCAAGTTCTACTGATAAATGTGTACTCTCTCGTTGAACAGTTATATATATTTTAAAATATAAACCAGAAAAGGCTTTTTCAGAAAGTGAAAACACAAATTCCAGGTAAACGCTCTTAGTAGTGATAGCGAAAGAAATATTTTTAGATTCACCTAATATTATAACGTCCGTGTGTTAGCAAGATCAAACAATAATAATTTGCTTTCAAAACTGAAATAATGAATCTCACACATACAAGGACCGATGTGCAGCTCAATGGGAAAATGATATGGAAAGTTGAGAATTTCACCTATTTATGCAGTAAAATGACGCGAAATGTGGATATATTCTACCAAATCATCTTGGCTCCAATGCTTTTAACCAACCAATTTACCAAAATAAATGGAACATATTGTATGGCACTAGACAACAACGGACAAACGCGTGCAGATACCATTACATGGCATTGGGCCTAAGGGCGGGAGCCCACATTTTGCTGGAGCCGTTACAACAATAACAATAACAACGGGCTCTGTGGTTGAAAGACCCATGCCTCGTCAAAATAATGCAAAGTACCTAACAAACAGCAAAGCGGCCTATATTTTTTATTGTCCCTTGTCTCCTAAGAAGGCTTTTTTGGTAGTAGCGTAGTTGTCGTTATTGTTTTCGGTTCAGTGCGATATCTACACATATCTTTAAGTACTTTATATTAATACACAGTACCGCTGCAGACTTGCCTTATTGTTATCCCAGTCCTACAACAAATATATTTCTAAAAATATAAATGAAATCAGGTAAAAGATTGTCAGAACAAGGATTCAAACGTTATCAATTCGTTGTTTACATTCTGATGTTTATCAAAGTGAACATGGCTAGCCAAATAGTAAACACTACAGTCTGGGATGAGATGTTAACCACTTGACTATAATAGGTACGGTGATCAGTCCCTGTCATCCCTGTCTTGTCTTCGATAACTCAAACACGTTGGGTGACCAGTCCTTTTTCTAGCTGGTGTGTCTCTCCTAACTCAAATACCGTAGTTAGGGAGTTTATCGGACCTAGAAACTATGAAGAACTGGTACCGACAGTGTTATTTAAAAAAGATTTTTTTTTTTAGTATGATAAGAAGCGATAGACATTATGTTCTTATCATTCCGGTCAGAAGTCTTTTTGTGTGTTGCAGTTCCCCACGCAGATATGGCTGTTGTTGTCATTGTTTAATGCCCATTATGAGTAAGTTTACGATTTTGTGCCCCCTGAAAAGGACGTTAAGTCGCGGGTTGTAATAACTTTCCTCACATCCCGAGCATGCTGATGGAGGTGGACCGCGGTCCTCCAGATGGTTGTGCTATGTTTGACTTCATCTGCGTGACGCTTACTACTACCGGGATCACATCGATCCACATCTCGTCAGCCAGGCTGCCTTAAAAACAGCCTGTTTCCAGCGAACGCTGTGGGGGAGGAACCTACCTCCTACCAGGCGCGTCAGCAGGGTTGCGGATTGCTGAAAGGCCTCCTAATTTAGAGGTTAGCTGCGAATAAATAAGCAGCCGTGGACAAAAACGGGTCGGCAGGTATGGAGGCAGCCCCTCCAAAATGCAAAGACACAACAGGCTAATCACCTGTTTGTCTTTAAAAAAAACCGATTACAAGTCAAAACATAGAGAAAACCGGACTGACCTCAACGGCGACGAACAGGCGAGAAATAAGGACCACGATTTACGGAACATGGAATGTACGAAGTATAAACGGAAAAGAACAAGAACTAATAGAGGAGATGAAGAGAGCAAAATTGACAGTCCTGGCACTTACAGAAACAAAGAAAAAGGGACAGGGCGTTCTGGACCATGATGGCAACATGCTATACTACAGCGGAGTTCCCATGAGTGAACGAGCCAGGGCAGGGGTTGGTTGTATAGTGAATGGTAACAGCAAAGCAAACATTAAAGGATGGAAGTTCATTTCAGAACGACTGATGGTTCTAAGTCTACAAGAGGAGGATAGTCAAATGGATATCGTATCTGTGTATGCACCAAACGAAGATGAGAGCACTGACATAAAAGATGAATTTTATGAGCTCCTTCAAAGGACCATTGACGATTGCCATAATGAAATACTTCTCCTTGGAGACTTCAACGCAAGAGTTGGAAACGACTATTCTAGATGGGATGGAGTGATCGGTAGGTATGGAGAAGATGTCTTAAATGACAATAGAAAACGACTGCTGAGATTCTGCAGAGAACAAAACCTTGTCATTACAAATACAAGGTTTCCACACAAGCGTATCCATGCCTACACAAGATGCGAGCCGGCAAGAAATGAAAGATCTATAATTGACTATGCGATAGTGAGGAAAACTGATTTCAAGCATGTAAAGGATGCTAGAGTGTTCAGAGGACCAGAGATAGGAAGCGACCACTACCTAGTTAAAATAAAGAGAGAAATTGAAAAACACTATCCAGCCAGACAACACCCATCAGCAAGCATGAAACATAATACACGATGAGAAAATAAAATTAAGGCTTACAAACTACGAGAACCAGATGTTAAGAGGAGATACCAAGGGCTCATAACAACAGCAATAGAAAGGATAGAGGAATCTGAAGAAGATTTGGAAATGCTCTGGGTAAAATTCAAAGATATCCTCAAAGAGGCTGCAGCAGAGGCATGCGGTCAAACCAAAGAAGGGTGGAAGAGAAAGAGTACACCATGGTGGACAGAAGAAGTGAAAACAATAATACGAGAAAAGAAAAAGGCATGGAAGCAATACCTAGGGGCTAGGAATACAGAAGAACTAACAAAGAAATATAAAGAATATGCAAATTTTAGAACAGAAGCAAAGAAGACTGTGCTCAATGCCAAAAAGAAATCCTGGGAAGAATTTGGAGAGAAACTGGAAAATAATGCTGGAGAAAACCAGAAACTGTTCTACAGGACCTTAAAGAACATGCGGAAGGAAAAGGAATGCCCCCTGAAATTTGTTAAAGATAAACAAGGTGCGCTGTTGACCGCCTCCAGAAAAGGTAATAAACAGATGGAAAGAATATTCCTCAGATCTCCTTGGAGTGGAGGAAAACCAAGCTCTGGAAGTAACAGTCCCAATTCAAGAAGAGGGAACCATGGAGGGAAACGATAATATCACAATGGAAGAACTAAAGGCAGCATTGGAGAAAATTAAGATTGGTAAAGCAGCAGGACATGATGGTATAACACCAGAAATGGTTAAATACATGGGAGCGGCAGGAGAGATGCTATTCATGAAGATTCTCAAGGCAGCTTGGCGCCACAAGAAGATACCAAGAGATTGGGAGGTTGCAATAATAATACCAATATTTAAAAAGGGCGACAATCGACAATGTGAAAATCACAGAGGTATTTCCCTTCTCAGTGTCCCCGGTAAAGTCTACTCTAGGATTCTAGAACGGCGATTAAGAGGTCTAGCAGAGCCAAACATGGATGAAACTCAATGTGGGTTTAGGGCAAACAAAAGTACTCAAGACCTTATCTTTACACTCAGACAGCTAAGTGAAAAGGCTCTTGAATAGGATAAAGAGATGCATCTCTGCTTTTTGGATTTGGAGAAAGCATTTGATAAAGTTCCTTGGGACAAACTCTGGGAGTGCCTGACAAGGAAGAACACCACAGGACCCCTGATCTCTGCCATACAGAGTTTCTATAAAACATGCAGAAATTATGTGCGGACATCAAATCAAAAGTCAGGAGAGTTCAAGACCACTAGCGGAGAAAGACAGGGGGACATTCTATCACCGTACCTTTTCATACTCCTCATGGATGAAGTCATCAAAGCCTGCAAGGAACGGACAAAAAAGTATGAAGTAGGGTACTGGAAGATGAGACCAAGTTACATATCGGAACTAGCATTTGCAGACGATGTGGCCCTGATCACGAAAACCGAAGCACATTTCCAGATCAACTTGCAGGTCTGGGAAGAAGAGTTGAAGAAGAGAGGAAGGCACATCAGCAACTCCAAAACAAAAACCATGGTGATCGCCAGAGATGAAAAGAGACATCAGATAACCCTGGGAACACGAGCACTAGAGCAGGTCAGCAACTTTAAATATCTAGGAGTGGTAATAGACAGCAGGGGAGGAATCAAAGAGGAGTTAACTGCACGAAGTGCAGCAGCAGGTAGACTGTTCCATGCAATAAACAGAGGTTTCCTCAGTAGAAGAGAAATAAGCAGGAAAACAAAGATGGATGTATACCGCTCGACCTATGTGCCTGTCCTGACATATGGATGTGAGTCATGGGCAATGACTACAGCCCAAGAAAGGCAATTACAAACTTCAGAAATGAGGTACCTAAGAAAGGCGGTTCATGTGACGAAAAGGGACAAGATCCGTAATCAGACAATACGTAGAAATCTGGAAGTTCAACCCCTGCAGACACGAGTGGAGCAGTCCCAACTACAGTGGTTTGGCCATGTCTGTAGAATGGAAGAAGATCGGATACCAAAGCGGTCATGGGAGATCAAAAGTCAAGGACGCAGACCCCGAGGACGTCCCAAAGTACATTGGGAAGACAACATACGACAGTCCCTAAGTGATAGAGGGCTGGATTTGAAAGAAGCCAGGAAAAAGACGGCGGCTAGAGCAGTGTGGCGTTCTCTTTGGCAAACCTCTACACCTCAAGGTAGAAGAGGAGCGACTAAGTAAGTAAGTAAGTCCAGCGCTACATGGAAGAGAGATTGTGGTCTTGGTCAGTGTATTGTGCCTGACGTCCTGGTCAGTATGTCATGCATGGCTAGACTAGCGTCTCAGTACCCCGCATGTATGGTAAAACATCGCATGTCTCGCCACCTACTTCGGAGATCAGATGCCCGCTGGAGCACAGTGGCAACTGTCTGGTGCCCATTAGATAGAAAACGACATCGCGGAAGGCCACCAAAACGCTGGACCGGCTTCCTCGAACTCAAAAACAACATCCACAGACGGGAAACTTATCTCCCACTAATCCAGCGTAGCCCAAGAAAGAAGACAGCGGCAACGAAGTTGGGACCAGCACCGGATTATCAGCCACTGAGGAATGGGTCGTCGAGTAATCAAATAATTACCTAACATGTCACAATGAAAATGTGGAGAGACAGAATGACAAATATAAATGTTGGAAGAATAACACCATCCATTGAACTATATCATTGTCTTCTATTTCTTTGGGATTCGATGGCCTAGGGTTTGTAAGCTTGGTTTATGTTCCTAACGTAATTAAGTTCGAATGACGTCATGCATAATGGGACAGACCCGACATGTCATTGATATTTGCATGGTATGACCGCTTCTTTCAGTCGACCCAGCTGTAAATGGGTACTTGACAAAGTCAGAAGAAATTTTCGGAACCGCTACGGAAGCTGCGGAACTCGTGCTCTGTCATGGGGACTTTCGTCAATGAAAGCGACTGAGAGAGAATGTGGGCCCACTTGCAATGAAAGCGGTTCTATGAACAATTTTCCATCTATTTTTCCGCTTCTTTTTGGCTTTCCTCTTCTTCTTCTTACTATTATTATTATTCTATCCCTGCTCATTCTCCTCTTCTTCTTCCTCTTTGTTTTCTTCTTGTTCACCTTTTCTTCTTCTTCTTCTTCGTACGACTTGAATATATTTAAAGAAAGCAGTAGTCAGCTTGACGCTATAGGTATTCGCATTAAGCTTGTCCAGGAGAGGTATGTCAAGCTGTTGTTGTCTGTGCGAAGATCAAAGATTACTACATGCTCACCTTTGTTGAACTGGTAATATGCGTCATTAAGTTTGTTGACTTGTATTTCTGTATCTACACCCAGTGAACTTCTTGCCTCTTCATACGTTGTATCTATCTCAGGTTGAGATAGTGTTGCAACGCGATGGAATCCATTGTATCACAACTCTCTTGAACAGGAGACATAGTTTATAGAGTATCACTCTTAGTTCATTTAGGTCTGTATTTCTTGTGTGTGACTCTTCAGTGCCGCAAATACTGACGTATCATGTACTTGTCTTTCTGTGGTTTATCTGTGATTAGAACATCTGTTACAGTATTCAAAGCCTCTGATCTTTGAATTAATTTAAAAATTTTCAGGTCGAAACTGACATATTTGTGCGTACTGTTTATTTTGTTAGTTCTTTCACGTCTTTTATGCTGCATTTGTTGCTAGTCCATCTGTATATACATGGGTTCAGCTGTTGTTTGGGTAATGTTTCTAGAGTGTTTTTATGACTCTTTTATCAGTTCCTTTCATATTGTTTTTTTTTTCACCTTGTCGGAAATGTTTTCCTTCTGCTCTGGAAAGCGTTATTTTTTTTCCATTTGTGAAGCGTGGATTTTGTTTGTGATGTGCCATTTATAGGATTTCTTCTCTTTTTAAACCTGGGGCTGAAAGGCACAAGCAGGTCCCAAGCGAAAAGAACAAGAAAGAAAAGCTCTCTACTTTGCTTTCACCGATGCTGCAAAGTTGCACCACATGAGTAATTCCCGCTCATGCCAATTTATTCTTTGGTACATTGGCCTTCCTGGGGAGGTCAGGCAAAATATACTGACCAGACATGTTAGTCAGGGTCAGACAAAATGTTCTGATCAAACATGTTAGTCAGGGTCAGGCAAAATATACAGATCAGACATGTTAGTCAGGGTCAGACAAAATATACTGATCAGACATGTTAGTCAGGGTCAGACAAAATATACTGATCAGACATGTTAGTCAGGGTCAGACAAAATATACTGATCAGACATGTTAGTCAGGGTCAGACAAAATATACTGATCAGACATGTTAGTCAGGGTCAGACAAAATATACTGATCAGAAATGTTAGTCAGGGTCAGACAAAATATACTGATCAGACATGTTAGTCAGAGTCAGACAAAATATACTGATCAGACATGTTAGTCAGGGTCAGACAAAATATACTGATCAGAAATGTTAGTCAGGGTCAGACAAAATATACTGATCAGACATGTTAGTCAGAGTCAGACAAAATATACTGATCAGAAATGTTAGTCAGCATCAGACAAAATATACTGGTCAGATATGTTAGTCAGGGTCAGACAAAATATACTGGTCAGACATGTTAGTCAGCATCAGACAAAATATACTGGTCAGATATGTTAGTCAGGGTCAGACAAAATATACTGGTCAGACATGTTAGTCGGGGTCAAACAAAACATACTGGTCAGACATGTTAGTCGGGGTCAAACAAAACATACTGGTCAGACATGTTAGTCGGGGTCAGACAAAACATACTGGTCAGACATGTTAGTCGGGGTCAAACAAAACATACTGGTCAGACATGTTAGTCGGGGTCAAACAAAACATACTGGTCAGACATGTTAGTCAGCATCAGACAAAATATACTGGTCAGATATGTTAGTCAGGGTCAGACAAAATATACTGGTCAGACATGTTAGTCGGGGTCAAACAAAACATACTGGTCAGACATGTTAGTCGGGGTCAAACAAAACATACTGGTCAGACATGTTAGTCGGGGTCAAACAAAACATACTGGTCAGACATGTTAGTCGGGGTCAAACAAAACATACTGCCAAGACAACCACCTCGATTCCCCTGTAGTTCTTACTGCAATCAAATAAATGATTTGGATAATGATAACGGACTCGTGATTGCAAAATTCGCGGATGACACAAAATTATGCGGCATGATCTCTCCTCCTGCAGAGGTGGATCTATTGAGATCAGATTGAGCTACGATTTACACGTGGTCTGTGAGCTGGCAGGTGGACTTTCATGTAGACAAATATACTGTCATCCACATGGAAAGATCAAATATGGAACATAGTTGCATGTTGGGAGTAAACTTCTTCTTCTCCGTTTGTTCTCAATCTCCCACTACTAAACCCTGAAAGGGTAAGTAGCAGAATGTAGTCCAGAGAACTGAATGCTTTGTGTCGTAGTTTACAGCTTGGCTGCGATATTTGCACCTTTCGGTCCAACCCATCCGACTTCAGCAAGCATTTTTTGAGTACCGGGTTAGCATTCCCTCTTCGATCCCTTCTCCTTAGCCAGTCTGCCCTGCTTCAGCCTGTTATCCAGGATCACCGCGTGGAGGTGTAGAAGGGTCTTGGCAGCTTTGGTTCGCTGGCCCTGACGCTAGCAGTCAGCTATGGGTCGCTGACCACTGCAGCTCATGCGCTGCTCAGCATCTTGATCCCGATGGGAGTAAACAATATTAGACAGATAGAAAAGGAAAGGGCCTATGTGTCATAACAGATCATACGTGTAAAGTGTGGGGGCAACTCCAGGTGGCAGGGGAAAAAGCTAATGCAATGCTGGGTATGATTAAAAGAAACATTACATAAAGACTCCAGAAAGTGATACGGTAGTCAAACTATATACATCGTTGTTGAGACCGAAATTGGAGTACTGTATTTAGGCGCGGAGTCCTTATAACAGAGGGGATATAGACATGATAGAAAGGATACAAAGAAGGGCTACAAAAATGACCGTGAGATTCAAGAATTATAGTTATGATGAGAGACACCTTAGAACAGGACACAACCGACTCCGCAGCCACATGTACACAAAAATGAAGATTGGCAACTCTGCCATGTGTACTTGCGGACAGGCACCCCAGACAGCAGAGCACATACTACAAAACTGCCCCGAATATGATATACAGAGAAAATCTCACTTGTCCATAGAAACAACACGGGAAGAGAAACTTTATGGACCTGTATGTGAACTACAAAAGACAGTGAAGTTTATACAAGAGACAGCATTGCAGATATAGACACTATTTTAAAGCGAACGAAACAAGAAGCAGAAGAAGAGAGAAAAACTGTACAGAACTGAAAATAATTCGAGGTGACTTAATACAAGTGTATAAATTAATCAATGGAAAGGATAAAAAACTATACCAAGTTTTTAAAAGTTCACTAATTACAAGAACTAGTGGGAGGGCACAGCTTCACATTATTTAAGGGCAGGTCCAGATTAGATATTAAGAAATATTGTTTTTTTAGTCAGAGAGTGGCGAATGCTTGGAATGCATTGTCACAGAAAGTGGTGGAAGCAGAATCAGTTAACGCATTAATAAAAAAAAGAATGGATGATCACAGTCATTTTTAGTTCCGGTGGAATAAATTGGAATTATACAGACTCTGTGGAACCTTCTAAACCAGTATAAATGAAGTTAAGTTAAGTTACACAGGCTATCCTGCTTGGCAGTCTAGCTATCAAAGTGGGGATCGACGTGATCCCCGCAGTAATGACCGTCACGCAGATGAAGTAAATCATAGCACAACCGCCTGGAGGACCCCGGTTCATCTTCATCAGCACGCTCGCTCGAGATGTGAGGAAAGCTACTGAAACCCGCCACTAAATGTCCTTTACAGGGCGAACAGAAAAGTAAACATACTCATTGTGGGCGTTTACAACAACATCAACATCAATCTTCCTAATTTCGCACCTTGTTGTTGGACCCTATTGTCCCTTTTGTCCTGCATTGATTGCAGGTTCGTAACATTTTATAGTTTTTCAATGGGTGTGGTCGTAACGCCCCCCCCCCCCCCCCCCATTATGATTATCATTGCTTGTTTCTGGATTTTATTTATTTTGTCAAAGTTTGATTTAGTTGCAGTTGATCATGCTGCTATACCATACTAGGAATGATCTCAAATATCCAGTGTATAGGTTCTTCAAAACACATTAATCTGCACCCCATATAGTCAGCCATTTAGTCATATAGCTAGAAGATACGATGAAAGATGGAGTACCATAACAACCATGGGATACCCACGCGACAAAAAAAAAAAAACAACTTGGGGACGGCTCCCAACTCGCTGACGAGATTCACTAGAAAAGCACAACACACACGACCTCACAGCAGACATACTAGTTACTACTGGCCCAATGGACGACCCGCGCCCGTTACAGAAGCGATTGGATCCTGAGTTGAGACCCACATAAGGACGTGAACCTTGGCGAACCACGAGTCGAACTAAAAAGAATCTGCATCCCAAGTCAGTCTTCTAAACTAAACCAGTATAAAGACGTTATTCTTTGCTCTCACAAGTGCTGTGTAGTGTGTACTCGGTCGTCATTGTTTGTCTTCACAAACATCCTGTCCTAGATACACAAATAAACCAGTTAACAAGAAATTGCGTTCAAATGGTTTTTAATTATCTAGGTATTATCTTTGACTGACGCCTGACACGGAAAACCAACTCGGTGCAAAGCATTAGAATGTGTCAAGAAGAAAACTTGGGACAACTTAATTAAGATACCAGAAATGATTAATAGAACTTGGTTTGTGTGACTATTTCAGTCCTATTGTTGAAGAGTGCCTCGATCTGTTTCTGTACTGCTGGCACATACACAGCTGATCTTGGTGTTTACAAGATAACGAAGGAGTCTTTATTTTTGTCCTGTGAGGACAGTGGTTGTGAACATGACATAGATCTAATATTGTAAATTTGTATAAACTAAGTTATGGTATATGATCATGTCTTAATAACAACTATATTACTTGCAATCTATTTGATTATTAAACTTAGTTTTCATATTCACTATTCATAAAATAAAAATACAAAAAAAGTAATTGTAATACTAATAGTATTATAATTATATAAAACTAAAATTATACTAAACTAATTACTAATAGTTAATACAATATTAATATATATCTCACATCTGGAACATCATGGATCAGTTGCCTGCTGTCCAGCATCAAACACAACATTGAAAGAGTTAGATAAGGTACAAAATCAGGCGCTAAGGGTTATTACAGGGGCAATTAAATCAACGTCTATAGTAAAGATGGAGAACCTAGGGAGGATGCAAGCACAGGGAAACATAGAGACACAAAGGTGCTAACACAAGCAGAAAACTGTATGCCAGTCACTGTCACCCAATGAAGGACAGATTCCAGGACCTAACAATGGGATGATTGAAAAGAAGTAGCTTTGTACACCAAGCCAAACAACTTCGTAGACACGCCACAGATCTGCCTGAAATTGTTAATTCTTCAACAGCTGTGCCAGAACAAATACTCTAAAGAGAGCAGCATAGACTATCAGTACGAGTTCAAACAACCATTCATAGAATACTGGGCAAGGAGGAATTAACATTGTGCAACGTAAGACAATTGCTCTCAGTTTCTTTGATGAAGAATATCCACAGGATCAATGGGTCAGAGTATACACAGATGGGTCAGTACAGAATGCAGTAAAGAATGGAGGAGCAGGAGTGTATATAGAATACCCAAATAACACTATGGAAACAGTTGCAGCACCAACAGGAAAATTCTGCCATAATTATGATGCAGAGATACAAGCGATGAAATTGGCGACGGAAAAATTGCTGAATACCATCTTGGCCCGTATCCTGTAGTATTTCTGACAGATGCAAAATCAGTACTCCAAGCACTATCATCCAGGAAGCTGTCAGATCTACAAGTTTTATTGTTAACATTGAGCAACCAGAGCAGAATCACGGCACAGTGGATACCGTCTCACTGTGGAATACCAGGAAATGAGAGACCTGACACACTGGCGAGGAAAAGTGCAGCAGACGAGCAACCAGATGTACCAGTTTCATGCCATCAAAAGAAAAAGATTATTAAATCAATGAGAGAGCTTTGAACACAAATACAAAATGACTATCATAATATAAGTAGGCAAGAGCAAATTGTCATACTGCACCTCAGAACAGGACACAACCAACTCCACAGCCACATATATACAAAATTTAATATTGGCAGCTCAAGTATGTGTACATGTGGACAGGCACCCCAGACTGTGGAGTATATACTTCAGGACTGTCCAGAGTATGAGATACTGAGGCGGACATACTGGCCAAGACAAACAACACTGGAAGGTAAACTATAGGGACAAATGTGTGAACTGCAGAAGACAGTAAGGTTCATACAAGAGACAACTTTGCAGATGTAGACATACTCCAAGCGAACAAAAGAAGAAATATAATATATTTTACAATATATATTAGTGAAATATCTGGTTTGGGGTGTCTTTGCTAAAGGGAGAGGGCAGGCTGTCGTTGAGCGAAGTGAGTCATACAGAACAGCAACATCCAGTACGAGAATGGAGATGGAAGTAACTGTAACTTTGAGATGGCTATCTGGGACTTCTTTAACAGGGGCAGTCATCATGTCAGGCTCCCAATCCTTACTTTGGAAGTTGCAGAAGGGCTGACTAATGCGTGAGTGGATGGCAGCTGTAGTGGCATCAAACCTGCAACAACTGGTGTGGATCTACTGCCCTGATCATTCAGGGGTTCAGAGCAATGTAAGAGCTGACATCCTGGCTTCACAAACACCGATTGAGGGTACACTATATATGGGTAGGAGAGACATTTTGGAATCTTGTGACCGCCTGTTAAGTGATAACACCACAATAGACAAATCAACAATTCACAGACTGCAGAACTTTAATATTAAATGAGGTTAGAACAAACTGGGGCACAAGAGAGGACGAACAGAAGTGTGTACAATCAACGAGCTGCAGGAACTATCAATATCTGCACCCTTTGCCATTTACTGAGAGAGACTGAGCACCTATGGATATGCTCTGTGTGCAGTGAAGTTGATTCGTAGGTACAAAACAGTTTTTATGATTAATGAGTTTTGTTTCTGGGTGATAGTATTTGTCTGTAACGTGTAACACTTCAACTATATGTCCAGTGTTATTCATGAGGAAATATTTTGTCAGATTTGGCATCACTATGGCTGTTTACACTTGGGGCCTTGGCAAAACTGGTCAGTTGGGCACCGGTAGGTTTGAAACTGAGCATACTCCACACCATGTTATCAAAACTGTAGACGGTCAAAGACTGGGACAGGCTAAAATTATTAGCTGTGGGGCATTGTTTACAGGTAAGCAACAGGTATCATTAGCTCTGCATCAGAATGTGTTCCATCAGAATGTGTTCCATCAGTATGTGTGCTATCAGTATGTGTTCCATCAGTATGTGTTCCATAAGTATGTGTGCCATAAGTGTGTGTGCCATCTGTATGTGTTCCATCCATGTATATATCTACATAATGCTTGAGTTTATCTGTTTATAAAGCTTTAACAAAAATTAAAACTAAATTTGAAGTACATATATATCTATCTATATCTACACACACACTAAGGACAATCATTAACTCATAAAGGCCATAATTTTGTAACTAGTTTTGCCAGAATTATTTTCTCTATAAAAGCAGTCTCGTCATAAAACTTGAATTTTCTTAATTATTTCACAAGGAAGACAAATAAAATGGAAATGAATGTGCAGTAAGAATATGAAGGTCTTGTGGAATTTCATAAAATATTACAAGTAATTGTTAATAATTATATTGTCATTTTGTGTAATAAAAACTATTTTTCACACACACAAATGTCATTAATCCATGAATAACCACTGAAACATTGATTGGACTAGTGTACTTCAGAATAACAGTAATCCACATATGAATAATATCTACAAGAAAATATTTTTTTGTAGCAGTCAAATGCAACTATGTCAGATGAGAGAAAAAGAAACAGAAGACCACATTTTCTATTTGTACAGTACAGTCATACCCACAAGACAAATTCTACAAGACACAATCGAGACACAAACAAGACAGAAGGTAGACATGTATAAGGCAATAATGTTAAACACTATACCAGACACGACACCAAACACAAATGCTAATTTTGCTATCAGAATACAGACACATCATATGGAGATGTAGAAATGAAGCCTCATATCGCTTCAGAACATACTCACCAGACACTCTACCACACATGTTCATGAGAAAGGCGTTGTCCAGTAGCGACATACAAACGTAAATGTTGTACTGTGAAATATGTATGTTAAATTATGTTTCATTTTCAATTTCCAATTTCAATTTCTCTTGCCAATTCAAACAGGAAAAAATGTGTTAATGGGGAAAAGAGTGAATGAATGTTTGCCATTTTGAGACTATCCCTCCTTTTTCTCCAAAAACCCCACAAACAAAAATCAAGTATTAAACAGTTCACAGAGTGGGAAAGTATCAATTTCCCCCATTCCAACTAAGGGATGGCTTCTCTGCTGAACGTAATCACTCAAACACTCCCCCAGCAGTCAAATCTTACCTTCTGTCTTTTCATTTCACCAGTTTTATGGTGGTCCTTTCCTCCACCAGTCAGTTCCTCAGTTTTGACTCAAAGGACAATCGACAGGAAATAGGCAGGGTTTTATGGCAGAGTGGACTGACATAAACCTAATGGTTCTCTTGTATGTCACACATTACTCACCCCCTTGACTACTGTACAAGTACACAAAACCTTTATGGCTCTATAGCTTTTTGGGAAAAATATAATACTTATATATATATATATATATATATATATATATATATATATATATATATGTATAAATATATATATACAAATGCGTGTGTATAAGCAAATATGAATGTACGGATGGATATATACGTATGTTGCATATATGTATGTGGGTACAGGAGTTTATTCATGTTCATATACGTACATATATATATGTGCGTATGTACATGTGTACATGCATGTGCATGTATGTGTGTGTATGTATGTATGTATGTATTAATGTATGTATGTTATGTATGTATACATGGGTGTAAGCATGAGTGTGTATGTATGCATATACGCATACATGTGTGCCCGCGCGCGTGTGTGTATATATATATATAAATATATATATATATATATATATATATATATATATGTGTGTGTGTGTATGTGTATGGATATATTTTTATGTGCCTGTTGGTGTGAAAAAATATATGTATATGCAAAAATGAATAGGTATGTATCAGCAAGTACACATGTGCATTCATTTATATGGGCATTCATTTATATGTACATTCATTTATGCTTTCATAAATAAATATATGTCACCTTTCACCTCATAAAGTGTAACTCCCACCATCTCACATTTCATCTCATGGGAATTTTCACCTCACATCACACAAAATTTTTATTAAAGAATTTTTCAAAAAAAAAAAAAAAACAACAACAACTGAGTTGCAGGTCTCCATTTCCTCCACAAGGTCAACCACATTTTGGCAGCAATCCGAATGAGTTCTGGGTCTCAGTCAGTCAGTAGTGGTGATGAAATTTGGTATTGAAACCCATTTGGTATCATGTTCTCTATAATTTTGTTTAGAAATATTGCATCTTCGTTTTTCTGTTGATTTTGTAGTCAAATGTTTTTGCCTTTTAGCAGCACTAGGTCCTGGCTGTGACAACTCTCCTTTATCTTCAGCATCAGATTCAGTAGGCTGCGTATGTTCTATGTCTAACTCCTATTCAACATCAGAAAAATGTTAATCCTCATCACTAAATTCATCTAGAGTACACAACTCCCTAGCCTTTTCTACAGATAAAAACAACCTACTATTAGACAATCTTGAAGTGCTAGGTTTGCAACACATTTTTGTGATAAACTGACTTGAAAGATGACAAAGGTTTTCCAACTTTGAATTTCCTCACAACGCACGTTGAAGCTTTCACAATTAAAATGCAAATATAAGAGTTACTTCCCTTACCATGTAAAGTCAATTAAAATTTAGAAACACTGAAAAAACTATACAAATTTAGTTCAATGTGCTATTAACAATATGAGTATTTTTCTGGCATCAAGCGGACACCAGGAAGAACAATTACAGCATTGTAATGGCCTTTAAGAGTTAAGTAACAGTAATTCTATTATAAAGTGCATGGAAGATTATGTGCAACGGAAAATCTTATTTCAGTACACAAAATAGCTCTTTAGCAATACTTCATGTAGAGATTGTGACGATCGAGCAGTATGCGCATGGGCAATATAGAGTCCAACATGGTAGCCTCACTGTCAACTTGCACAGTGGAAGGAGGCATTATTAATTTTTGTGATCATAAGGTGTGAAACCTTCTGAAATCTACAGAAGAATGAAGGTTCAGTATGAAGACAGCTGTTTGAGTCAGAGGAGAATGTATGAATGGTAGAGACATTTAAACAATGAAGACATAACGTCATTTATGAACTGGGGTGTGGGGGACCAGCAAGCATCGCAACTGAGGGAAGCATCAGATTGACCAGCTAGTCTGTGGCAACAGGTGAGTCACTATTGATGAAATAACTGTAGATTTCAACATGAGTCATGGCACTGTGCACAAGATTGTCTATGATAACCTTGGTTATAGGAAAGTGCATAGCAGATGGGTCCCAAGGCAACTGACAATGAAGTAATGGAGGTGGTGCAAAATTGGTTAAAGGTCACAACAAAAGACTTTTTTCTAGAGGCATCTACAAGCTAGTGGACATGTGAACAGAGACTATGTAGAAAATGAGACCCAAAAAATGTATGGTTTGCACTCTTAAAATATTATTAATAAAATTGTTACTTAATGACTGTTCCCCAGACAATTTAGCAGACATCTATCCATCTTCAGTCTACTTGTGTCGTTAGGAGGTGTGACTTCCTTTGTTTCAAAGTTTTTATTTATTTGGCAGGCGAAAATCTGCTGGTGACTTGTCAGGTCAATCTCAGTATCTGTTACCAACCGTACGTTTGGTAGCCCCTGGAATATACGATTGCCTATTTTTGGTGCTGGAAGCGTCAATTAGAGCAAAGTAGACCCACAGCCTGCCAGATGCCATCCATGCCGCTCCGTTAATCACATAACCAAAACCTGATGTTATAGCCACACAGACCCTTTTTGTGTTATATTCTCTGTGGGGTGAGAATCCCTAGAATAGTTTGAGTAGATTTTTAACTTGAATTTTACCTGAGCAACAGCCGTTAAGCCTACTCTTTTCGATTTCCAAATGCCAAGGGATTTTTAATGTGTACACCACTGCACACGTTTGTCTTCTTCTTCTGCGTTCATTCTCAATCTCATGCTACCAAGTCCTGGACAGGGCTTTGCAAGCGTAGTCCAGAGAACGGAATGTGTTGTGTCGCTAGTTTACTGCAAAAATTAGCACCTTTTGGCCCGACACATCCGTTATTGGCAGCTCATACATTTGTCTGATCCCAACTACTCGGAGATCAAGGGAAATTTTTAATCAGATGATCCATGTGAAAAAATCTACCTGGGGCGAATACCTTACCTTGAGACATATAGAAGCCAAAATTAGGGATAGCAACAATCTGAGATAGTGGAGGAAGTTTATTGGCATCTGAGATGATGGTTACTGACTGATTTGTTAATTGTTAATCAAGGATTCAAAAAGAAGTAGATGGTGAAAGACCTAATTTGTGGCAATTTTTAAAGTAGACGTAAAAATGTAATATTTATATTTGTCTAAAACATTCCTTCAAACATTAAATGTGAATGCATAAACTTTGGCAAAATGCCACAGATCATTTTAAATAAAGCAGCTGTTGACATTCTTTCATGTCAGCTGTTGTCACCATTGATGGCAGAGTTTTCACAACTGGCTATGGCAAGTACGGACGATTGGGACTAGGAAACATAGAAGATGATGTCTGTGGATTCTCCCCTGTCAAGAATTTTGGCAAAGTTGTCAAGGTATAAAAATGATTTTTTATCATTATTCACAATCACTTAATAAATAAACTTTGTTTTATCATTGGTTTTAATAATCAAATTAAACTTTAAAGAAAGTAATATATCTCAATGAAAAATTAATAGAAGCATGAGCTAAATACAGTTTTGCTCTTCATTATTTTTAATGCTAATGAATATCTTTATCTTATTATTTTTATCTTATTTTCTTTGCTTGTCCTTATTTTTTAGCGTAAGATTCGGTTGTATCACATCTAAGTTTGTTGTAATTTTAGACAATTTAAGAATAATTCATTAATACTTTCATTTTAATATATTTGTTGATTTTTAACATTATCCTGACCAAATCATGATGATGATGTTCGTCCATCATGAGTGATGAAGAAAACTCTCTGTTCATCATCCGTTTGAAATATGTTCAGTCAGTTGATAAGTTTGAAGGTGACTGAGGAGCCCGATATGGGTCTAGAAAGATCTTGGCCAGTGTGGACAGGGAATGTACGCCTGATGTGAAGGCTTCATTTCACTGGCTTTTTGAGCCTGTCTCAGCTGTTCAGCTACTGTTTGTTTCTATGGATGACTTTTGTGATATTGCACCTTCATAAAGAAAAATGTGCCAACTGGTTTGGTCTTGTGCAGCAGCTTGTGTTTGGTATTATGCCAGCAGCTTTTAGTGAAATCTTAAGCATGTCTTTGAAGCACTTTTGGCCATAAATGGACCATTACCCTTCTGCATCTCACCGTAAAAGAGTATTTTTGGCACGCTAGAGAACTACATGACCCGCTAAGCAGATCTGGCACTGCATCAGAATAGTATGAATGAAACGGATGCCAGCTCTTTCAAGAATAGTGGTATCTTTGGTCCACTCTAGCCATTTGATCTTCAATAGCCTTCTGAGACAGACTGTGTAGAAATGGCACCTGTATACAGTACATGTTTCACAAGCATACAACAACACTGGAAGCATCACAGGTCTGCAAGCCTTCAGCTTTGTCTGAAGACTATTACGACTTTAATGCTAGACATTTGTTTACAGTCTGTCAAATGAGCTACTGGTTTTGAAATCCTAACGTTCACCTCATCAATAGCGATGTTCTAGGATAGTGGGCTACCAATATATGTGAATGTGCTAACAACTTTCAGTTTCTCACCATTGATCTTGATAATCGGCTCAGTATAACTGTTGCTAGAAGCTGGTTGATGCATGATGTCTGTTCTCTCTGTGCTGATGATAAGACCAAACGATATCTTGTGTTTGTCAGGTATCCTGTGGATCTTGGCATGCAGCAGCCGCTACTGAAAATGGTCAGATTTTTGTATGGGGATATAAGAAAGCTTGTGGTGATATCTTATTATCAAGCCAAGAAGCGGGAATACAGATTAGTGGATCTTTGATAGGGACTCCAACTCTTATTACATTTGACAAAAGCATTAAGATTGCAGGTTTGTATCACTAAGTAAGCAGATATTTTGTTTCATGTAAAGTGGTAATTTTTTAAAGAGCAATTTTGTGAAGAACTGTTAGTGCATATACATGCATTGTTTATATATATGAAATATAATCATCATAATCATCCTCAAAACAGATAGCAGTTGAATATAATATAATCATCACAATCATCTTCATAGAAACACAGATAACAGTTGTATGTAATATAATCATCACAATCATCTTCATAGAAACACAGATAACAGTTGTATGTAATATAATCATCACAATCATCTTCATAGAAACACAGATAACAGTTGTATGTAATATAATCATCGAAATTATCCTCATGGAAACACAGATAACAGTTGTATGTAATATAATCATTAAAAACTATCCTCATAGAAACACAGATAACAGTTGTATGTAATATAATCATCACAATCATCTTCATAGAAACACAGATAACAGTTGTATGTAATATAATCATCACAATCATCTTCATAGAAACACAGATAACAGTTGTATGTAATATAATCATCACAATCATCTTCATAGAAACACAGATAACAGTTGTATGTAATATAATCATCGAAATTATCCTCATGGAAACACAGATAACAGTTGTATGTAATATAATCATTAAAAACTATCCTCATAGAAACACAGATAACAGTTGTATGAAATATAATCATCAAAATTATCCTCATAGAGACATATATAACAGTTATATGTAATATGATCATTGTGACCACTCCAATGGAGATAATATAAGCAAATAAAATTATTGCAGTCATTGATTTCTGTCTTTTTAGTAATTGCTATTTTTATTGATTCATTTACTTGAAATGATCATTTCTATTTGATCATAATCAAGAAATAAATTACTTTGATGTATTTGTTCAGGTGTATCCTGCGGTAATAACTACACATTTGTTTGGACCACTGATGGGCATCTGTACTCATGGGGTAGTGCACATTATGGAGGGCTCGGTCATGGCTCAGATGAATATGTTGCTACACCGACAAAAGTGGAGCAACTTTCAAACAAAGTTGTGGTCTGTGTAGAGGCAGGGCATGACCACTGCGGAATTGTGACACAGGATGGGCTCTTATATATGACAGGTGATGCTTTCTTTGTCATTGTCAGGAAGGGAAATGTGGAAACTTCTTCTTCTTTGTTTTGTTTCTTATTTTCCTGCTGCAAAGCCGTAAAAAGGGCTTTGCAAGTAGCAGAATGTTGTGTCGTATTTGGCAGCTTGACTGCAATATTTGCACCTTTATGTCCGACACATCCGTCTTCAGCAGGCATTTTTAGTACTGAGTTCGCGTTCCCTCTTCGATCACTTCTTCTTAGCCAGTCTGCTCTATTACAGCCTGTCATCCGCATGGAGATGTAGAAGGGTCTTGGCAGCTCTGGTTCGCTGGTCCTGACCCTAGTAGTGAGCTATGGGTCACTGACCACAGCAACTCATGTACTCTCAGCATATTCATGGAAACTTTGAAATAGTGAAGAATGTTTGTTTGTAGCAACAATCAAGACAAGTATTTATCTGTACTTGAGTAATATATATAACGCAACAACAAAAAATAAAGTTAAGTAATGGTCAATCCAGAATTTGGTTGCCAGACCTCCATATAATGGATGCATCTTTCTGCAAGAGAGAAATGAGTTAAGCACTAGACCAGCTAGACACTAAAAAATGTGTCACAACTTTGGTAGTATTTTGTCATTTGATAACCCCATATCTTAACTATTTTCCTTCCTGTAGATAAGTTTTTTATATTCTTCTTTCTTTTTCTTCTTCGTACGCTGTCAAACGTCAACCTGTATTTTTTCGAAAAAAGCAGCGGTCATCCTGAGGCTGTTGACACTGCCATAGAGCTTGTCTAGTGTTGGCACTGGTGATGGCCACATGTGCTTTCTCTGGTCCTCGTATGTCGGGCAGTTTTGCAGCAGATGTTCAGCGGTCATTTTCCCGGTACCACAAGTGCATTCGTCAGTGTCACCTATCTTCAGTTTATTGAATAGGTGGTACCTCAGTCTATTGTGGCCTGTCCGGAGTCTGAAGACCACGACCTGCTCTCTTCTGTTCAACTGGTAATAAGCTTCATTTTTTGTGTAGCCAGTATGTTCTGTTTCCCATTTGGCCATGTATCTGGCTCTAATAAACCTGTTGGACTCTTCGTAGGTCACACTAGAATCTGGTTGTGGTAGTCTTGCACCTTCTTTTGCCAGTCTGTCTGCCTCCTCGTTGCCTTGGATGTTACAGTGTTTTTATATTCAACATACCCTGGTCTGTTACCCGAAAAGTGTGTTCTCAGATTTTGTCTTTTTGTTATTGGCTTACTCTGCATTCCAATGCAGACGTTCAGGAGGGTCATTTTGTCTGGTTGGCCAGTTTTTTTAACCTGGCTCTTCAAGACATACAATGGAGACCTCCAGTAGCTGAAGGCGGAGATTCTGTCAAGGCTTAGAATCTGGCGCTGCCCCTGCTTAGAGGAACTTCACAGTGCAAGCACCATATAGATAACATTTAGACTTTTGTGTAAACATAAAAGAGGTTGGGTGAGTTCCATGGTGCCTAGTACCTCTGTCTTCAGCACCTGTTCTATGGAATAATGTGCTCTACCTCCCCTCTCTAGCTAGGGGCTTTGGCTGCGTCTTTAACCTTGTTTGCTGTTCCATCTTATCTCCTTCTAGGGTCAAAACCCAGCCTTTGGAAAAATTACTTGGTATAACAGGGTCCAGCAATGTGTAGGTGAGGTAGACTTGGGCAGGAGAGGTAATTCATCTAGAGAAAAGAAAACAGATTTTAAGCCAACAATTGCTTTGAAAGCAATCTGTAGAGTCTACCTGAATAGAAAGCCTTGCCGGAAGCTGATGAGCAAGGCTGAAAGGTATTGATATCTCAGTCCAACTGTAAAGTTAGACACTAAGAGCTGCCCAAGACGGATGTGTTGGACCGAAAGGTGTAAATATTGCAGTCAAACTGTAAACTAGCAACACAGTGCATTCCGTTATCCGCCCTACATCCTTAACTGTAAAGCCCTGTTAAGGGCTTGGTAGCAGGAGATTGACAATGAACTCAGCAGAAGAAGACACTAAGTATTCTACTCTAAAAAAAAAAAAAAATTTAGAAAACAAAGAAGAGATTTTATTCATCTTCTTGTTTTGAATGCCCACAATGAATAGGTTTACTCTTTTGTGCACACTGAAAAGGACATTAAGTGGCAGGAGGCAGTAGTTTTCCTCACATCCCAAGCATGCTAATGAAGGTGGACTGGGGTCCTCCGGGCTGCTGTGCTATGCTTGCCTTCATCTTCGTTTCACTCACTACTACGGGGATCATGTCTATCCCTCACCTCGTTAGCCTGGCTGCCATGAAAACAGTCCGTTTCCAGGGAGGTGAGGGTCTTGGCCAGCATATTTTGTCTGGCCCTGACTAACATGTCTGATCAGTATATTTTGCCTGACCATATGTTAGTTTCTCTCCTCTTTAATCATCTTCTTCGCCGTTCGTCTTGAAGAGTTCTCGTGTCGTAGTTTACAGTGAGGCTGCGATATCTGCACCTTTCAGCCTGGGACATCCAGTTTCATCAAGGCATTTTTGGGGCTTGGTTTGCCGTTCCTCTTTGATCCCTATTCTCTCAGCCAGAATGCGTAGGTACAGTCTGTTTTCAGAACCGCCACTTTGAGGCGGAATAGAGTCTTGGTCAGCTATGATTCAATGACCCTGATACAAGCTGGCTGCTGTCAGCTCATTCCACTGTGGTTTCAATCCCATATCTGTATTGAAATATACAGATTGCCATTTCATTCAATTTTGTTGAGATGTTGAACTTTTACATTGTTTTAATTTGTTTTATTTCTCAAAGGAAAAGGCTCGGATGGTTCTCTTGGATTGGGCCAGTCTAGACTAACAAATGCTTTACTTCCCGTACAGTGTAAATGTGAGTGGAAAATAACTGCAGTAAGTTGCAGCAAGGGAGAGCACCATGGACACACACTTGCTTTGGCGGAGGCAGGGAATGTATTGGCATGGGGTGATGGTTACAAAGGAAAGTTAGGACTTGGAGATCAGGTAAACACACAATGGTTAATCTGTCATGTGTATAAACCTTTCTTCCTTCCATTTTTGCACCAACAGGAACATGGAACCACCACTAAAACTAGTCTTCTGACAGCCTAAAGAAAAGCATTTATGTTTTTCTGCAATGTTGGTTTCTGTAACACTTTGTTTTGTATTATAAGGCTGGCATTTCCATTCACAACACACCTAAATCGTCTTTTGCAACATGCATTTTATGATGCAGTGGGTCTATTCTTTTTTCCGTAGCCTTTACCACACCACATTAAAAATTGGCGCAATTTCTCCTGCAGCTGCATTATTTTTTCAGCATGTCACATTTTACTATGGTTGTTAACTTTGAGAGCCTTTAACCTTTTTATTTGTTGGCCTATAGATATGATTTTGTTTTGTGTAGAGACATACATTAATAAAGAACTTGTTTGTGTTATTGTTTTTGTTGTTTGTGTGTTAGTTTCTGAGATACAAGAAGATGAAGGTGAAAAGGTTGAAAAACAGCACAAACATTTAGACTCGCCTATTTTTCAAGGTCGACATGTCTGTTAGTTTTCACTTTAATCATATTTACCACGTCTGCATAAACAAACTAAACAAATCTACCTCCGAAAAATCCATTGCAACAACTTAACTACATCTCCCTCAATTATGTGATAATTTTCAAATCCGAATGAAAAAAATTATAAATCGTTTCAAAATTCACTTTAAAATTAAAGTCATTTTTCCGTATGAAAACCGAGCGAACGGAAGTTAAGTCTAATTTTTATTCAAATACCTTTGTGTTCAGCTGTTTCTATAGTTTTAACTTTGATGTTTAAGCATGATAAACCAATGACTATCCGTTCGTCGTTGTGCAACGACTATGGCTGTTAAGCGTAAATTTTTGTCAGTCATGATTTATGGATGATGGCACAGTAAAGGTTAAAAAAGGGACCCCAGATTCCACACAGGATTGATGTGCAGTGACAGTAGATGTTATCTGTCAGCGGATAATGAAACTGAAATTTGTGAGAAATAAACTGGTTGATGGCTTTGTCTTGGATTCACTATGTAATAAATTTTCTGACATTTTAGCAACAGAAAATTAATTTAGCCTTCCTGTTCAAGATTTTTTTAATGACTAATCTGACTTAAATTAATAATAAAGACTTCACTCTTTGTTTGAATGTGTCTTGCTTTATCCAAAGAAGACATAATAAGTTATTCTTTTTAATAGATGAAAGGTCGGTGTGAGGTGTGACAATTATGCACTGAACAACACATTTATGTATGTATCTGAGAGTTACTTTTATGTTTAATAACAGTATATTTATGCCAGCTCTGTGCTACCAGTGGCAAACAAGGCCTCTGTCCAGGGTGAGTGAGAGCAGAATTTTGACTTGTAAAATAAAGTGTTTGAGGAAGGAGGTTATCTGTGTTACCAGGAGAGACAGAATGTGCAATGACAACACTCGAAGTATGGTCGGTACTACGTCTTGTGTCGAATACATTTCCAGGCAGAAAATAAGTTGGTTTGGTCATCTCATGAGAATGCACCCTCATCAACTTCAACTAATGGCTTACAATACTGGTACAGAACATGGGGGTGGCTGCGAGGCAGATGGATAGATGACATTAGAGTGATTATGCAGTGACAAGGGCTCACATTGACTGGCACAACGCACTTGGTGCAGGATAGACGACTTAAACTCCTCACGATGCTAAACAGCACAAGTGGAAAGATAACTAACTTTTATGTTGTTTGGACTGCTGAATGTGAATATAGCCATTAAAACACCAGATTACCCATTTGTATATTCTTCATCATCATCTTCTATCCACTTGTGTTGTTAAACTTCGTGGGGAGGTATAATTTTCAGTCGTATGTCATCTTTGTCGCCATTGTTAGTGTCATTCCGTGTTTCTTTTACTTGTCACATTCAGTTGAGGTCTTCCATTGTTTCAATTTTGGCAGGCGAAAATTCACTGGTGGCTTGCCGTGTCAATCCCGGTTGTTCTGAAATTAACTTTACCTTACGTTTTTATGTTGGATTAGAAGATTCGACAGAGTCTGAATACAACCAGTTTCATTTACATTTCCTTGCTCAAAAAACTATGCGCATCCAATCTATTCTGAAATATCTGTCATTTTAAAAAATGGAAGCAGTTTTTTTGCTGACTACAAAACAAAGAAACTTGCACATTCTCTTCTACAAGATTCCATTGCTGCGGTCTGAACTCCAACAGGTCTGCTTTACTTTTGGGGGAATTTCAGACTAAATCATTCAATTCACTCTCCGTAACTGTATGTGGTTGCTGATTTAAATAGGCATGAAATCATGATCTCTTGATGCAGATGCTTTCATGGGTGATGAATGTTCATTGATCTTACTTTGCCTTCATCATATATAAATCTGGTGGGCCCAGAACAGGAAGGCCTTCCTCATGAGGCACTAGGCGCATAACAGAAGGAATATTTGAATAGGGGGAAAAAAACCACTTTTTCTTCTTAGAAATATTTTGTCCAATTGGAGGGGTCATGCAAAAGTAACAATCATTAAGATGGTTTGTTGGTTTCCTCCACACCATTAGGACTGCAAATTGCATTGATCATTCTTTTCAGTTCAACCAGCATCGCATATTCGTTGTACACTATTGACAGCATATGTGTGTGGAGAGGAGAGGTGGGTCCCAATATCTGGGCTGCTCACTAATCTCACAACCAGAGTGAAGGCTGTAATCTTTCTTTATCATTGGTGTAATGAGTCGTCTTTGTGATAGCAAAGTAATTTGTTCGCATGTATAGCAAAAACAATCTGCACACATTCACAAGGCATCTTCAACTACACATCTACACTCAAATTGAACTACAGATTGTCTCATCTAATTGGTGCTCAAGGTTATCCATCTCATGTGTAATCATGCACACGACATATCAGACTTCCGGTGCAGCCCATTTATTCCCACCAAAACCTCTTCTCTGCCTCCTTCCAACTTATCTTGAAAATTTAAGCTAATTCTATATTTAAGTTCATATTTATGATCAATATATCCAAATTAGTTTTTAAAATAAATCTACTTTTGTCTCAGATACATTTTTTTGGCGTCCATATTTAAACAGTAAAAGACTAACTATAAAAGGAAAAACAATTTTGTTAATAATTGATATACGTTTTTTTCATCTATAGGACACAAAATATGTCCCAACACTGATACCAGAAGAGCACTTTCATGGTGAAACAGTGGTGTCCATATCTGCTGGTGGCATCCACAGTGCAGCTGCTACCTCTCAGGGCAGTGTGTATACATGGGGTTGTGGCAGCGATGGAAGACTGGGCCATCCAGATGGTCAAGGTAACAGGTATCTCTTCCAATCTAAGGTCCCAAGGAAAGTAGAACAACTGCCAAAAAATGGCACTGGACCGGCAATGGTTAGCTCAGCTTACTATCACACTGCTTGCATAGTAGGCAACCATCTGAGAACAGATTAGAGTTTATGACTTGTAGATGTCTATCTCAGGGGTTCTTAAACTTTATAAGTCAGGACACCCCACACTCAGATAGTTTTATATTTTCTGGAATCACAGACTGTGCAATGCATTACATATATTAATTGAAAGAACAGTATTTCTTATCCTAGTCCTGTATAACATAAAAACCTGACCAATGTTAACCATTTTTCAGTTCAGTTCAGATGCCATCTCTACAGAGAAGGTCAGTAGCAACTGATCTCTAGCGTCCTCTATCTTGATGGTGCAATCATCTAGGCTTTTCTCTGTCCATATTTTGATGTTATCTTTCCACATATAGCATTTGTTTATCTCTGACATGCATACCCTTCACCTATACTTTGAGTATTGTTTCCAACAAGGTGTTGTCTCTTTGAATGTGATAAAAATATCTTAACCTGTTTGACTGTGATATTGTTTATCTACTTTCTATGTGCCTCTAATTTCTCCAAGACTTCCTTATTTGTTTTCTTTTCTCAATCCACAAGATGCCCGTCATTCTTCTATATATCCACATTTCAAAGGCACCGGTTCTCTTCTTCAGCTGTTTGTTGGCCAGACAAATGGGACACTTTGTATGACATTAGACAACAGCTGGCAAACATGTGCAGATACCATTACATGGCATTGGGCAGAAGTGTGAGAGCCCAGATGCTGCTGGATCCGTAACAAGAACAACATCTACACACAAATTATCGAAAACATGAATAGCTACACTATTTTTTTTTAAAAGAGAGACGCTGAATTTGGAGAAGAAGTGTTAAAAGCATCAGTGTTTAAGGTTTCAGTTTATGTGTGGTAGGGTGACCAGCTCACTTTCAGCTTACCTTGTCTTCCTTTATTCTAATAGAACTAAGTATCTATTTACAAATGGGTAGACTGTAACAAGGATAAATAGTGAGTTACAGCAACCACGTTACTTGCTTAGTTGGAATCTTGGTATTTAAACAGGTATGTTAATGTCTGTTGCCAGGTGGCCAAATGCTTCGGCTATATGTAGTAGACATTTTATGACTTCCTGGGCCTGGGGGAAGATTTTTAACTATAATTTTTGTCCAGGCAGTGGCCGTTAACTTTTAGATTTCTAACTGCCAAGGTATTTTTAACGTGCTCAACACTGAACATGGGAGCTCGATCTCACTACCAGGTCAGGGGAATTTTTACCAGAAAATCTGTGTGAAAAAATCACGGTCTTCACCACGTTTTGAACCGGCACTCGAGACCACTGAGACCACTTCACGTTCCATTTGATAATTTACTTCCAAGGATCAGAAATTTTAAGTTAGTTATGACATTGAATGCAAGTTGATAAACTAGAAAGACCAATATAACAAGAGCAAAAAAGGACCCAGGAAGAAGATACATAGATTGTATTGTTTGGAATTAGAGAGAGAAGCAACAGCAGGGACCTAAACTCTCTGGAGATTTTTGAAGAATTAGAAATATTGTATACCTCTTCCTCAAGGTATACATTGTTTGCTCAACATATTAAATATATGTTTCACTAAACATTAAATCGATTTTGTTTATTATATATACATCTAGTTCTGATTAGACATATGATAAACCTGGTTTGCAAAATATCTAGTATACTTTGATTTATGTATATCAATTTGTAAGCATTCCACTGTTCAAATAGTGTTTTTGTAACTTGTTTTTGGTTTTTGCTGATATATTTAATTGACTAGATTTGTTCATTACAGTCAAAATCTGTTGTTTTTTTGCTGCCATATTTGTATACACTTTGATTAATTTTTTGTACGGTCATATTTTTGTAACTGTTAATTTACTGCTGTTACATTCCTGTGATAAGTATTATCTATCACATTTATACAATTGTTTCTATATTAACTGCCAGGTCTGTTTTTTAACTGCCACAATTCTGCAGCTGGAATTTGTTAACAGGTGGAGGTATTTTTATAATTGTTTTAATCTTCATTACATTTGCATAAAACAGTGAATGATGAACAAAATAGTTTTTAAAAGTGTTGATTTGTTCCCACAATAAAAATATCTGAAGGTAAGCAAAGTACATACATGCACACGCTATATGCACACAATTGTGCTTCAAACGAAAACCTTAAAATTACTATATAAATTAGAAACACTGTGCCATTGTCATGTAAGTTGGCAGTATAATTGCTAAAAACTTGAAGAGTGCCCCACACTTTTTATGGTGCAAATGAGCCACATGACATCTTAGTAGTTGCTTAAAGATGGCTACCCCATGAGTGACATGCACCAAAGACAAACAGCGTTCTGTTATTCTTTTTTTTTTAGCAGCAAAAAGACAAAATCTATCAAAATTCATCAACCAATGAAGATTCAATATATGATTCATGCTTGTCACTCCAGCATTATCATTGTAAATGTTGGATTGGACTAAGCTTAGAAAATAGTTCGTTCAACTTTTCTAATAGAGATTTAACATAATAAGCCACTCTAATTGGCATGTTTAAAAATTGGTACTGAAAAGGAGCCATCGGAAGTGGTTCAGGTAGTCTAACAGTTAGATACTTGTTTGAGATAATTGCTAAAAATAATAGATTAGATAATTTTTATACTTAAAAATATATTTTTATTAATATTTATAATTAAAATACTGAAAAGTACACTTTTAAACAATTAAGAATATGTCCTTAAATTTTATGCCAAACATTGAAAATGGAATGTTTACTAGGTTACTTTACATCTATTTTATTGACCTCCATGACTGCAAAAATATTTATATTGTTAAAGAGCCTTATGTTACATTATTCTCAATTACTTAACCACTTATCTGATATTTATACAAATTAACATTGTCGTTGCGCGTATTAAAAGTTATGTGCTCTCGCAGTGACTGAATCTGTTGCACAGTATTTTTGTCATGGTGAAATTGTCAGCACCGTCTACAATCTCCTTTATCACCTCTCATGACATGCGTAATATTATGTTTATTTTGATTAAGTTGTGAGCAAACAAATTTCATCATCATCATATAGCTTGACCTTCGCAGAATATCATTCTGATCACAGCATGTCTGTAGGAATTTCTGTCAGCCGCCAGCCATTTCAACATTTCCATGATGTCTTGTATCCAGTGTTTCCTTGGTCAGCTTCTGTCTTGTCTTCCAGGAACTATGTCTTCCAGAACGGCTCTTTTCAGTTTGTTATGACGTTTAACGTGGCAAAAACATTTCAGTTTTCAAAATATAACGTTGTTTAAAATCCAGTTTCGATCTACGTTAAGGTTTTTCAGGATGGCTATATTTGTTTTTTTCTTTGTTCAAGGAATTTTCAGAATTCTTCTATAGCACTGGGCCTTGAAAGCGTTGATTTTCTTTCTTAGTGCCTGAGTGATAAGTCTGTCTCACAACCGTAGGTTGCCACAGGATAAATGCATGTTCTCAGGATTTATAGTTTTAGCTGTTTGTTTGTATTGTGCCATAAATTCTGCGTACCTCTTAGTTTATGCATTGCCATAGTCAACTGCTGTCTAAATTTCTGCTTACAATCTTCATTGTTGTGTAGCATAGAGCCCAGGTAATCAAAGTGTGCAACATTTTCAATTTTCTCCCCTGAGATAACAATTTTATGTTGAAGTCCTGTTTTATCAGTAAACATTATCAGTTTTCTTTTTTATGTTCAGAAAAGGTTCTGAGCTTTGCCATGCTTCAGTATTGACATAATTAACTGTTCAAGGCCCTCAGCGCTGTTTGAGTGTAAAACTATCGTCTTCAAATCGTATTAATGGAATCTTGTTTCCTCCTATTGTAAATAGGTCAAAGTACACAAACAGATTTACTCGAGAAAAATCATGCTTAACTTGAAGAATTAAATATGGTTTCATTTTATTAAAAATAAAATACTTTAAAACTTGCGTCAAAAATATCAGAAAGAAGAAAAATGTTCATATGGCTAAACAAAACTATATAGAGGGCTTAGATTCATTAGAATAGTATCTGGGAATTGACGCTCTGTTGGGAGAAAAGAATTTAAGCTCATTGACATCTCAGCCATGCTTAAGACAGATGATGAGCTACCAAAATTTGAGCTAAAGAAGAAACACCACACATGGAAAGACCAATAGTTTAGCTAAATGGACCAGAACAAGAAAACAAGTTAAATTTTTAAAGAAACGTTGGCTTGGCTTGGCTATGTTCGTTCTCAATCTCCCACTACGAAACCATGAAAGGACTTAAGTAGCAGAATGTAGTCCAGAGAACGAAATGTGTTGTGTTGTAGTTTACAGCTTGATTGCGATATTTGCACCTTTCGGTCCAACACATCCGACTTCAGCATGCATTTTTTGAGTACCGGATTAGAATTCCCTCTTTGATCCCTTCTCCTTAGCCAGCCTGCTCTGCTGCAGCATGTTATCCAGGATCACTGCATGGAGGTGTAGAAGAGTCTTGGCAGCTTTGGTTCACTGGCCATGACGCTAGCAGTCAGCTATGGGTTGCTGACCACTGCAGCTCATGCGCTCTAAAGAAAAGTTGAATAAACAGGCTTGCATAAGTATAATCAGTGTTGCCACCAAGATGAAGGTGTATTGTACTGCTGTGCTACCCACCCTTCTATATGCATGTGATACATGGAAGACTATAGCAGGCTTTTCTTCACCAGAAATGATACAAAGACTGATAGTTTCTTTGAACAGTTTCTCCATTGATGTTGAATCCTGAAAGATGCTCACTCTGAACTGCTCAGCCTGGCGCATTAACATCATACATGGTGCTCACATCGCTGAGAAGAGAACCATTACTAAGGCGCATAAAAAAGGGAGCTGCATGAAGGACAGAATGCGAGATTGCCGAAATACTAACACTATGTTCTATGTGTGGGAAGGAAGACTAGCTTCAGGTCAGGCTATACTGATCAGACATATTAGTCAGGTTCAGGCAAAATATACTGGATAAGACCCTCATCTTGACTTCCTCTTAGCCCTTGCTGGAAACGTGCTGTTTCCATGTCATCCTGGCTAACAAGATGACGGATTGACGTGATCCCCATAGTATTGAGTGACACGCAGATGAAGCCAAGCATAGCACAACCGCCTGGAGAAACCCCGGTCCACCTTCATTAGCATGCTCGGGATGTGAGGAAAGCTACCACAACCCGCCACTTAACATCCTTTTCAAGGCGCACAAAAGAATAACCTACTCATTGTGGCATTCGCAAACATGCCCTGTGTGCTGTATTTTTAAAATTAAAGTACAAGTACAATGTCTTAATCATCATTAATTATCCATTTGGAAAATTGCCATTGAGACTTATAACAATGTTTAAAAGTTTAATTAATTCAACTTCCCTGCCATTCAAATAAAATAAACTATAATTTTCCCCATTGCTGGGTGGAATTTAAAAGGGTGAGAATTATATGTTGCTTGCAATGGCAGTCACAGTGCAGTGTGCTTATTATTTTTTTTTTTCATTCCTGACAGATAATAATTAAATCCTTACCAGGGCTCTTGAACATTTGTCTTCATGACTAAAACAGGTATTGTAGCTGCTCGCCTACTCACTCCTCAGCCATAAAAATATGTAATGTAATGTTTTACACATAAACAGGAAAAATATATGTTCACAGAATATGCCCACTGCAAAGTTTAAATTAGAACTAGGGATTAAGATGCTGAGCAGCGCATGAGCTGCAGTGGTCTGCGGCCCATAGCTGACTGCTAGCATCAGGGCCAGCGAACCAGAGCTGCCAAGACCCTTCTAAACCTCCACACGGTGATCCTGGATAACAGGCTGCAGCAGGGCAGACTGGCTAAGGAGAAGGGATCGAAGAGGGAATGCTAACCCGGTACTTAAAAAATGCTTGCTGAACTCGGATGTGTTGGACCGAAAGGGGCAAATATCGCAGTCAAGCTGTAAACTACGACACAACGCATTCCGTTCTCTGGACTATATTCTGCTACCAAAGCCCTTTTAGGGCTTGGTAGCGGGAGATTGAGAACGCACGCAGCCAAGCCAAATTAGAACTAGAATCGCAGTAGCTTCATCTTCTTTGGTCAACGGATGCTACTAGCCGTGTGTGGTTCACGAAGGAAATTACGTTTCAGGTCTTCGTCACAGCTTTTTGAGAATGGTCGCTACCTCAGGCCAGACTACCTCTCTCTGATCTGCAAAAGTGGGTCAGTCCTGCAGGATTTGTTCTGGTGTTTGCTTGTGTGCTCTGCAATTGCATGTGGAGGTGTCTCTAAGACCCATTCTGTGGATGTGAGTTTTGAGTCTGCAATGTTCCGTTCTTAGTCTGAAGATCTGCCCATCTCTGCCAAGTTTGTCAGTGCTGTCATTTTCTGGCCTGTGCACTTTATGCTGATCTCTCTATTCCATCATCATGGATCGTTTGATGAGTGTCTTTGCTTCTTTATAGCTCTGTGGATGGTGAGTGTGTGCCGCCATATCCGGCTTTTGTTAGCTCATCTGCTTTCTCGTTTCCAAGGATCCCACAGTGGGTGGGAATCCACTGTAGGACTATATCTGTTTTTTCGGGGGAACAGCACTCCGATGTTATATCTTGTTTAGGACTTGAGATGGTTTGGAGGAACATTCCTGGAGTCTGTTAGAATGACTGTTTTCCTTGTAGTTGTATTTTGGCTGTTCAGAATCTGAGTTGCGCTGCATGTGCAAGTGGATCGCATTGACAAAACAGTGGCGCCACAGATCAGACAACTTCAACACCAGTCTTTGGACTGACTGACAGAGGGCTTTAACACCAGTCTCCGACTGACTGACAGAGGGCTTTAACACCAGTCTCTGACTGACTGACAGAGGGCTTTAACACCAGTCTCTGACTGACTGACAGAGGGCTTTAACACCAGTCTCCGGACTGACTAACAGAGGACAGGAGCATGACATTATCAGATGACTTCAACACCAGTCTTTGGACTGACTGACAGAGGGCTGTAACACCAGTCTTTGGACTGACTGACAGAGGGCTTTAACACCAGTCTTTGGACTGGAGAGGGCTTTAACACCAGTCTCCGACTGACTGACGGCTTTAACACCAGTCTCCGACTGACTGACGGCTTTAACACCAGTCTCCGACTGACTGACATAGGGCTTTAACACCAGTCTTTGGACTGACTGACAGAGGGCTTTAACACCAGTCTTTGGACTGGCTGACAGAGGGCTTTAACACCAGTCTTTGGACTGAATGACAGAGGGCTTTAACACCAGTCTTTGGACTGACTGACAGAGGGCTTTAACACCAGTCTTATGACTGACTGACAGAGGGCTTTAACACCAGTCTTTGGACTGACTGACAGAGGGCTTTAACACCAGTCTCCGACTGACTGAGGGCTTTAACACCAGTCTTTGGACTGACTGACAGGGCTTTAACACCAGTCTCCGACTGACTGACAGAGGGCGTTAACACCAGTCTTTGGACTGACTGACAGAGGGCTTTAATACCAGTCTTTGGACTGACTAACAGAGGACAGGGGCATTACATTATCAGATGACTTCAACATCAGTCTCCGGACTGACTAACAGATGACTTCAACACCAGTCTCTGACTAACAGAGGACATGGCCATGACATTATCAGATGACTTCAACACCAGTCTCCGGACTGACTAACAGATGACTTCAACACCAGTCTCTGGATATTATTAATATGTTTAATGTCTCTTTTACATTGAACTCCACACATTTATATTAAAAATTACAGGAAGTTATAGTCATGTGTTTAATTTTTGCTAATAGTCATATTGAGATATTTATTTTGATTTTGTTATGCCCTTTTGGTATACATCTAGTGCTGCAAGAAAATCTATTACTTAAATAGGTTGTCATCATTTCATTGATACAATAAAATAATAAATGTTAATCGGAACTGATGTTAGTCTTGTTTTTAATTGTGTGTATGCCTGCACATATAAGTGTTTACGTGGGTGAAGCATACTTTATTTATTCTCGAGGGCGAGCTTTCGCTCTCTCTCTCTCTCAATCTCTCTCTCTCCTTTCTCTCTCTCGTTGTGTGTGTATTCGCAAACAGATTGCTTGAACATCTGCCTGTTTGTGCGGCAGATATTTGATTGGCTGATTGAATCATTACATCTCATCAGTGAGTTGTGAGTAGTCAAAATAAACTTGGATCAGAAATGGCTTTGGATTGTTTATTTATCATTTACTAGGCAGCGCTGAGCATTCTAAAATTGTTGCAAGAATTGCATAATAATTCATTCATTGCAAGTTTATTCGAAATACGAATTGTTACACCATAACCACCTAAATTTGCGCTTATCACTAGGCTTTCGGCTACGTAAGTACGAAGCTCGATATGTTCTGCACAAGTTAGAAGTGAGGGAGTGGGTAGAGATGGGTGAGTTGAGAGGGAGAGAAGAGATGGGTGGAGGAATATGTGGGTTAAAGGGGGAAGAGGTGACTATAGGATGTAGTAACTGTCTTTTGAGTTTTTGGTTTTCTTTTTCCTTGCGGTGTAGTCGCTTCACTTCACTGTGTTCTAATTTTTTTTTACCCAACAGGAGATGGCTATTCAGGGTACATCTCCACTTGGATTATTCTGCGGCGTCATCTTCCCAGAATGTCAGACTCATGTTTGGAGCCTTCATGTCAGCTGTGGTTGGCCCACTGTTCTTTTGCCTTCTGCTAACTGTCCATAAAGAATATCTTTAGTAATGCAACCATTTTCCATGATATGGACATGACTAAGTCATCATAGTCTTCGCCACTTAAGAACAGTGTGCATGCTTTAGAGATTGGTGTGAGAATGCATTTGTCACTCTGTTCCTCCATGTAATTCCAAGAATGGGTTCCAGGCACTGTAAATGAAAGAAATGCATGATGTACGAAGAGTCAAAACGGCTTATCAAAGCCAGATACATGACCAAATGGGAAACCGAACATACTGGTTACACCAAAAACGATGAATATTACCAGTTGAACCGAAGAGAGCAGGTCGTCGTCTTCAGACTTCGCACTGGCCACAATAGACTGAGGCACCACCTATTCAACAAATTGAAGATAGGGTGTACCGACGAATGCCCGTGTGGTACTGGTAAAATGACCGCTGAACATCTGCTGCAGAACTGCCCGACATACGAGGATCAGAGAGAGCAGATGTGGCCATCACCAGTGGAACTGCAAGACAAGCTCTATGTCAGTGGCGACAGCCTCAGGATGACCGCCGCTTTTTTCGAAAAAATAATGGTTACTGTCTGACTGCGTACGCAGAAGAAGAAGAAGAAATGAAAGAAATTAAGTATGTGCTCTTGTTTGTCATAGGTTGCCTAAGTTTCGCTACCAAATAGCATGCATTGTACACTATGGTCTTGGTTTTAATTAGGAGTTTCTGGTTTTTCCAAACAAGCGTTATGGGGTGAGGAAAAGTAGCAGCAGCTTTGCAAATGGGTCTAAAGAGAGCTTATCGTTGATGAGATACCCCAGGTAGGGGAATTGATGCCAGTTTATAATTATCAATGCTAAGAGTTGGCGTGTCATCTACTTCCTGTCCTAGCACATTTGTTTTGTTGAGACTTATTGTAGACCAAATTCTCTGCATGCCTGGGAGAAGCGAGCTATCAAGTTCTGAAGTTTTTGTGGACTATGGGCGACAGTTGCAGCATTAGTATCAGTAAACAGCAAGTCCCTGGTGGGGATCTCCTTGATCTTCATTTTGGCCTGGACCCTGGCAAGGCTAAACATCTGAACCAGTGTGAAGGCAGATTGCTTCATTTGTGTTACCAAATGCATGCTCTAGTAACAGCAAAGAAGATTCTGAACAGTGTCTGGGCCAGGACTCAACTTTGTTCAACATCACTGTGAATACAAAATGGTTGTGATACGATACTATCAAATTGGACTTCTTTTCATGACTCCATGTAATGATATTATTAATCATTGCAATTTGCTTATCCAACTATTTTAGAGAGGATTTTAAATAATTCATCTCTGCTAACCAAATTAAATGCCGTTGTTAGGTCAATGAAGGCAATATAAAAGGGCTGGTTCTGCTTGCTTGACTTTTCCTGACGTTGCTCAAGAGAAAAAATAGTGTCAATCACTGGTCTTTCATACCTGAATCCACACTGTGACTTCGGACATATACTCTCAGTCCATATGTGTAGCTGTAGTAAGATTACTCTGACAAAAATTTGCCTACAACACTGAGCAGAGAGACACCTCGATTGTTATTACAGTCATTTTTGTCACCTTTGTTTTTATATATGATTGCAATCTGTACATCAGGTATAATGGCATCTTTCCAGCACTGGCAAAGCATTTCTTCTTCATAGTTTGTTCTTAAACTCCCGCTACCAAACCCTGAAAATGACTTTTGCAAGTAGCAGGACGTAGTCTGGAGAATACAATTCTTCATTTCATAGTTTATAGCTTCACTGCGAAATTTACACCTTTTAGTTTGACACATCCAACTTCAGTATGGTATTTTTATTTAACATTCACCCTTCTATTCTTTCTCCTTAGCCAGTCCATCCTGTTGTAGCCTGTTATCCAGGATCAGCACTTGGAGGAAAGAACGGTCTTGGCAGCTCTGGGTTGCTGACCCTGACGTTAGTCGCCAACATATCGTCACTGGCCGCTACAGCTTATGCCTTGCTCATCATCTTGATATACATTTCTCTGGAGTGACCGTACAGAACGACGCGTGTCTGGTCTTGGATTCACCGTCAGATCCAGCCTGGCTTAAGAGCTTGCTATGCTCCCCAAGGGTGTCAATTACAGGCTAATGTCTCTTTGGCTGTTAATGGGTCGGAGGCAAAAGTGCTACGTTGATCAGTGTACCCGGAATCATTCTACGAGAATCTCCACACCCTCATTATGTCCGCCCTCCAGTCCAACAAGCTTGTAATCCTTGGGGACTTCAATGCTAGAGTCGGCTCTAACAATCATGTGAGTGGGGTTGTGTTGCACTTGGAGCAGACAGTGAGGCACTGGAAAGTGCATCTATAATGGCCAATTATTGTTGAACCTTTCATCACGTGTCCATCACTAACACGATGTTTCATCTACCCACCAGGAAAAAAAAACATACTGTAGGTGCACCCCCGAGTGGCCTCTCATCGGCTATGTTCTCACTCGACGGAATTATAGATGACATGTGCTTGTGAATACGGTTATGTGAGGCGCTGAGTGTTGGACAGACTTCAGACTCATTGTTAAACATTCAAGTAGAGCATATACGTTGCCATTGGAGGCGAGGATCTTAAATAGGTTCAACATCTCCAAGCTACCACGCACGGCACATGCATAGACCTTCCCCAATGAACTGAGTGGTCGTCTAACGAGAGATGAGCCCCAACTAAGTGCTGTGTTAGATAGATGTTACTTTCTAAGAGATTAAATCTACCTCTCTGTAAAGGAATGTTTGGGACATGTAACTCGTAGGAGTAATGATTGGTTCAACGAAAACGATGCAGCTATCAAGATCCTTCTAGATTCAAAGTGTTGTACAACACAATGTGATGGACCACTGAGACTGTCCTGCAAGAACTTAAAGATGCTACCATCGCCCACTTATACAAGCGAAAGGGAAACCGTCAATCCTGCGACAATCACAGAGTAATCTCCCTCCTATCGACCGCTGGCAAGATACTGACACAAGATCTCAACCGATAAATCGCTCACCTAGAACATGGTTTGCTTCCAGAGAACCAATATGGCTTCAGATCGGGTAGCGGAACTATGGCTATGATATTTGCGGCTAGGCAACTTCAGGAGAAATGCCAAGAGCAGAAACGTGGACTATACATGACATTTGTGGACCTGACAAAGGCTTTTGATACCGTTAGCAGAAATGGACTTTGAAAGGTCATGGTGAAATTTGGCTGTCCAAGCAGATTCACCAAGAATGTCAAACAACTCCACGAGGGAATGAATGCTCAAGGGCTGAGTGATGGAGATACGTCAAATGGCTTTCCTGTGTCAAATGGCGTCAAGCAGGGATGTGTACTAGCCCCAACATTCATCAGCATAATGTATGCTGCCATACTCAGCGTTAGCTCTCGTGGTTGTATCCAAAATGGAGTGAAAATTAAATACAGAACTGACGGAAAACTTTTCAATCACAGGCGACTACAAGCTCACACCAACGTAAAGAACACAACCATCTCAAGCTTGCTTTTTGCTGATGACTGTGCCCTCGCTGCCAGCACCAACAGAGATAATCAGACATATGTGGACAAGTTCTCTACAGTCTGTGACATGTTCGGTTTTACAATTAATTTTTTTTTTTAAAACTGAAGCCATGTTTCAGCCTGCCCCAAGTGATGCATTACGCGACCCATATATCAGAATCAAGAACGAGCACCTCCAATCAGTAGACAGCTTCATTTACATTGGCAGCACTCTTTCCAGGGAAATTACTATTGATTCTGAAGTCAGTAACATAATCTCCAAGGCAAGTGCGGACTTTGGTAGGTTGCGCAACAGCGTTTTGAATCGGAGGGGGTCTTAGTCTTTATACAAAACTCAAAGTCTATTGAGCCGTAGTGTTCCCCACCCTTCCGTATGCCAGTGAGACGTGAACTGTGTACAACGAGCATGCTAGAAAAATAAATCACTTCCATACAAGAGCCTCCGCAGATTGTTCAACATACAGTGACATGATAGGGTAGCATACACTGAGATCCCCATGAAGGCAAAAATGATGAGTATTCACACATTGTTGCAGAAGACCCATATTAGCTGGGCCGGCCACGTCGTGCGCACATCAGACAACCGCACCCTCAAACAACTAATGTATGGTGAGCTTGGCTTGGCTTGGCTTCGTTCTCAATCTCTCGCTTCCAAGCCCTGAAATGGCTTAAGTAGCAGAATGTAGTCCAGAGAACTGAATGTATTGTGTTGTAGTTTACAGCTTGACTGCGATATTTGCACCTTTCGGTGGAACACATCCGACTTCAGCAAGTATTTTTTAGTACTGGGTTAGCATTCCCTCTTAGATCCCTCCTCCTTAGCCAGTCTGCCCTGCTGCAGCCTGTTATCCAGGATCACCACGTGAAGGGGTAGAAGGGTCTTGGCAGCTCTGGTTCGCTGGCCCTGACGCTAGCAGTCAGCTATGGGTCGCTGACTACTGCAGCTCATGCGCTCGTATGGTGAGCTGAAAGAGGAGCTGCTTCTGGGCGGTGGCCAAAAGAAGCGATTCAAAGACTCCCTCAAAGTATCTCTGACACGCTTCAACATTGATGCAAACTCATAGGAATGCCTCGCACAGGACAAAAAGGCATGGCGTTGAACCACCATCAGAGGTACCTCCATTGCTGAGAAACGTCGGACCTTCGAAGCACAAGCACAGAAAAAACGCACTTTGCGAAAAGACAAAACAACTGAAACGCACATTTTCATTCTTAAATGCTACATATGTGGAAGGGGTTTCCATGCCAGAATTGAACTATACAGCTGCCTCCGGACTCACAGGTGAGGTGCAACACAACATGTCTGATTGCTGTTATCATTATTGCTTGCGAGGGGCGGCTATTATTATTACTATTATTAGATGAAAAGCACTCCACAACATACATACGGGTGTGCAACGCTGGCTCTGATGCATGCAAGACGCATGACTTCACGACGAGTCAGTGGGGATTCAAGAGTATGCTGATGCCAATGAGTCAAGGCGGTTTTACTGTGCTTGAAGGTGGTATATGGTCATCCGTCCCGTCACTATCTCCTGTCTCTAATGCGGACGGCACGGTGGTATTGACTGGCACGGTCCAGATTTTGAAGCGCAGGGGTGGGGAGAAGGGGGTGGCATCCTCAACTGCCTGTACAAAATTATCGAACAAGCCATAGCTCCTATGCCTCAACTTGCTATTAACCAAGGGCTTGACCTCGAGCCCAGCGAGGTTGAGGTTAGAATCGCTACTAGCTCGATGTACAACGGTAAGGCTCCCGGGTCAGTTTTCCTCCCTGCTGAGATGTACCAAACAGGCGCTCCTGTACTGCAATGGGAACTGACCACACTCTTCCAATGAATATGGGAAGCCGAGAAAGTTCCACATGAGATGAAACATGCCTGTATTGTAAACATGTACAAGTAAAAGGGCAACCGTCAATCCTGCAACAACCACAGGGGCATCTCATTGAGATCAATGGTGGGCAAAATTATGGCTCAAGTCCTGCTCAGCCGCCTAACCTGAGCAGGTCTACTTCCAGAGAGTCAGTGGGGTTTTCGTAATGGTCGTGTGACGGTCGACATGATATATGCCGCATGCCAACTTAAAAAGAAATGTCAAGAACAGAACGTGACCTGTACACAGTTTTTGTCGACTTGGCCAAGGCCTTTGACCAATACCCCCTAAGTGATATTGCTTTGACACCGTCAATAGAAAAGGGCTCTGGCAAATGATGGCGAAGTTTGGTTGTCCCTGCAGTTTCATTGAGGTTGTCCATCAGCATCATGACTCAAGTACTACACAAAGGAGAATTGTTCAGTCATAAACGGTGTATAATATGGATGCGTGCTAGCACCGACACCGTTTAGCACGGTCTTTGAAGCAATGCTTTCTGATGTACATGGTGCTGCAACTAGACACCAGATCGGTTGTTCAATGCAAGACTTCTGAAATCTTACACCAAGTTGTGTCTGGCCATGATCGTTGATCTCCTGCTTGCTGATAACTGCGCTCTTAACACCTCACATCAAAACCAGATATGCAATAACTGCGCTCTTAACACCTCACATCAAAACAAGATATGCTTCTTCTTCTTCTTTCGTTCGCTTTAAAATATTGTCTATATCTGCAATGTTGTCTCTTGTATAAACTTCACTGTCTTTTGTAGTTCACACACAGGTCCATAAAGTTTCTCTTCCAGTGTTGTTTCTATGGGCCAGTGAGATTTTCTCTGTATATCATATTCGGGGCAGTTTTGTAGTATGTGCTCTGCTGTCTGGGGCGCCTGTCCGCATGTACACATGGCTGAGTTGCCAATCTTCATTTTTGTGTACATGTGGCTGCGGAGTCGGTTGTGTCCTGTTCTAAGGCGCAACACAACAGTTTGCTCATGTCTGTTCATGTTATGGTAATCGTCTGGTGTTACTGTTCGTGGCTTTCTGATTGATTTGATCATCCTTATCTTCTGTTGGTATGTAACTGGCACATCTGGTTGCTCGTCTGCAGCACCCTCCTTTGCCAGTCGGTCTGCTCTCTCGTTTCCTGGTATTCCACAATGAGAAGGTATCCACTGGATGACAATCTTGCGCTGATTGCTCAGTTCAGACAGTAGAGCATGTAGATCTGGCAGTTTCTCAAATTTAAGTGCCTGGAGTGCTGATTGTGCATCTGTAAGAAATACTACAGGTTGTGGACCGACATTGGTGTTCAACAGTTTCTCAGTTGCCACCTTGATTGCCTGTATTTCTGCATCATATATATGACAGAATTTCCCAGTTGGTACTTTGACTGTATCCCTAATGTTGTTTGGGTATTCTATGTACACTCCTGCTCCACCATTCTTTACTGCATTCTGTACTGACCCATCTGTGTATACTCTGATCCAGAGGTCTTGTGGGTATTCTTCATCCAGGAAATTGAGGATCACTATCCTACGTTGCACACTGTTCTGTTCATCCTTGTCTAATATTCTTTTCACTTATGTTTGAATGCATACTGTTAGTCCGTGCTCCTCTCTCCAAGGGGTTTGTTCTGGCACAGACTTTAGGGGGATGTCAACTTCAGGTAGATCTACAATTTGCCTGCGAAGTCGTTTTGCCCGATGCATAAAACTACTTCTTTTCAGTCTTCCCATTGCTAACTTTTGAAATCTGTCTTTCATTGGATGGCTCGGCATGCAGTGGAACTTTTCTGCCTGTGTTAATACCTTTGTGTCTCTGCGCTTTCTTAGTGCTTGTATCCTTCCCATTTTCTCCATCTCCACAATAGGTGTTGATTTCATTGCTTCTGTAATGACTCTAAGTGCCTGATTTTGCACCTTATCCACCTCTTTTAGGGTAGTGTTTGCTGCGGGGCACCACGCTGCTGACCCATATTCCAGATGTGGCCGTATACCTTGTTGGTAAACTTTGTTAAGTATTTTTCCACTAGCACCCCATGTGGTTCCACTTAATTTTCTCAGGATAGCTAACTTTCTCCTGGCTTTTTTGGCTGCCTTGTTGACGTGTTCCCTCTATGTCAACCTACCACCAAATGTAACTCCAAAATAGGTGGGTTGTTTATCTTCTTTGAGGTGTTCTCCATTTATCTTGATAACTCCAGCTTTTTGTTTTGCGGAGAGGGTGAAAAGCGTAGTGCTACATTTTTCTGTGTTACTGTTTACACACCATCTGTTTGTCAATGAGGTCAAGGCATCAATAGCTCTTTGCAGCATTCTGGTGGCCACTGTTGCTTGCTCATTTATACACCATATTACCAAGTCATCTGCATACATTGCAATTTTTGTTCCTTGTGGTAGCTCAGCAATCAAGTCATTGATGAAGACTATGAAAAGTGTAGGGGAAAGAACTCCTCCCTGAGGCACACCATGACGCAGTAGAATTTTCTTACTCTTGACACAATCTAGTTGGACTCTGGCTCTTCTGTTATGTAAGTATGCTTTTATCCATTTGTACATCCTACCCATCACTCCATTATTTCTCAGTTTCTTTAAAAGTCCTTCTTTCCAAACTTTATCAAAAGCTTTCCTGAAGTCTATCCATGCTGCTAATTCTAATTTCTTGTCCTGGAATGCGTCCTCGATCTCTTGTGAGAGGTATGTTGCCTGGTCTTCAGTGGAGTTGCATTTCCTAAATCCTGCCTGTTGTGGCACAAGAAGGTTTTGGCTTTCAAGATACCACTGGAGCCTTAGGTTGATAATACGTTCCATTGTTTTACATATGCAGCTTGTGAGGCTGATTGGTCTATAGCTGGATGCCATGGAACTGTCTTTCCCTGGTTTTGAGAGTGGTATCATGATTGCTTCTCTCCAGGTCTGTGGGACTGTACCTGATGTCCAACAAATCTTGAAGATATGAAGCAGCTTTGTTTTTGCTGCTGTTCCCAAGTTCTTGATCATCTCATTGGACACTCCGTCTGTTCATGGCGACTTTCTCATTTTCAGTTTGGATATTGCAAACTCCAGTTCTTTGTATGTGATTGGTGTCTCCATAACTTCGGGTATGGCACCATCTCGCTCTGTATTTTGTCGTTCCTCACGAACACTTTGTTGTTTCTCTCTGTCTACTTCAATGTTGCTATCTTTTGCAAAAGAGTCCGCAAAGTAATTGGCGGCTTGTTTGCCTGTGAGGATGTTTCCATCTTTGTTTAATGTAATCTTTGTGTTTCTCTGTGCACCCTCATCATTAAGTTGTTTTACGAACTTCCACAGTTTCCTAGTATCCTTTTCAAAGTTCAGAGACTGTTTTCTCTCTCCAACTTCTTCTTCTAGCCTGCAACTTTTCCCTTTGAAATTTGGCCTTAGCATGTTGATATTTTTTGTGGTGTTCTTGACATGGACTAATCTCTGCTTGCTTTCTAGATGTTTCTACCTCGTTTTGCAGTTGTTCTAATTCCCTATTCCAGTATGGCCTATATTGTTTGCGGGCCCCTCTAGGTATTGTTTCATGGGCAGCCTGTAGTATGCATCTCCTGAAATTATCGACTACCTTATTTATGTCTTCATCTGTTGTTAGATTTCTAGTCAGCATACTAGACCGATGCTGGTACCTCTGCCTTCCTGTAGTTCCACCGAGGCAGGGTACTACTTTCCTTGACATATTCATTTTCAATAGTTAGAAATATTGGTCTGTGGTCACTACCTCCAAGTTGTTTCCCTACAATGCGTGTAATGTTCCATTCCATGCATGGTGAGTGGAATGCCAAATTTGGTGTAGAAGTGGTGTGCCATGATCTCGAGTAGAAGGTCGGTGGGTCTGTTGGCTGGTTAATCAGGATAAGTCCATTGTCATCCTGCCAGTTTTCTAGCTCCTCACCCCTCCTATCCATTTGATCATAGCCCCAGCTCTGTGAGTGGCTATTGAAGTCTCCACACATAATCAGTCTTTCCTTTGTTGCAATCGTATTCAGTGCCAGTGGACGATCACTCGGACAGTAATAATTTAGAAGGTGGAATTCTGTACTTTCTGTCTTGAGATGCATCATCTGGTATTCTGCCCCCTCCATATATACTTCCTACTGATAAGCATTGATGTCAGTATTCCACCCTTCTGCCTGTCTTGTCGGTCAGACCTATAGCACTGGTATCCTCTAATTTTGAAGGCTATATCTTTATTGAGATGCGTTTCTTGCAAGCAACATACATTTACTTGCTCTTCATATAGAATATTCTCAAGCTCTAATTTTTTACTTTAACCATCTCTTTTTGCTGTTGACGCCTTCAGCATTACAATGCATTATTTTAAGTGTTCTTTCCTTTGTTTTGGGTTTTGTTTGACCAGTAGCTCTATTCTCGTGCCTCCTGACTCTACTAGGCATCCGAGAAGGATCTCCAGTAATAAAGTTTGGGCCCTTTCGAGACGGCGGACCCGGCACTGTACCTGCCTGGTTGTCCACCACAGGCCGAGCACCATAACGTTTTGCAGATATAGGCATACTCTCATGTTGCGTATTTGCGTGGCATCCTGATTTCTGTGGTGCGCCTTTTGGCTGGTTGCCTCCGTCTTCAGCACATTAACGTTGCTTGGGCAGACTGTGGTCTTGCTTGAAAGGATGTGTGATGATGATGATATGAGCTTATGGACCCATTTTTCAAGTATCCCTGAAGAGAGGCAGTCCAGTGTGTCTGTGTCCCAGGATCGTCACGTCCTGCCAGAAACGTAGCATATACATGTGAGTGGGGTATCTCCTTACTCCCCTTTAATATTCTTGGCTCCTCTGCAGTGATAGTACGCCTGGCATTCCTCGCCACCTGGGAGGTTGTCACAAAGGGGCATAGGTGCAATGTCCTCTGACCTGCATCTCTTCTACGTCCATTGGGATGACTGATAGAAGACAAAAGTAAAGAACGAGGCAAGAATGCATTTAACCCATGAAGTGGTGGTGGATTGGTTTAGCCCAGAGCGTGTACCACTCGCCGGTGGGTTCTGGATCTCCACCTAAAGGGCTCCACCTGCTCCTCGGCCTCTTAGTCTGGCCCCTCTCCAAGGACCTGTTTGGCTTGGGTGACCCTAACAGGAGTAAAACTCCCGCCGGCATAGCTCCCTGGATCACTGGGACACGCAAGCTCTCCAACCCCGTCAAGGTAGGCCTACATTTGGAGAGACAAGATATGCAATAACTGCGCTCTTAACACCTCACATCAATATAAGATATGCAATAACTGCGCTCTTAACACCTCACATCAAAACAAGATATGCAATCCCCCATGACGGAGTTTTCGACGACATGTAGCTTCTTCTTCTGTGTTCGTTCTCAAACTCCCGCTACCAAGCCCTGAACGTTCTCAAACTCCCGCTACCAAGCCCTGAACGTTCTCAAACTCCCGCTACCAAACCCTGAGCGTTCTCAACCTCCCGCTACCAAACCCTGAACGTTCTCAACCTCCCGCTAACAAACCCTGAACGTTCTCAACCTCCCGCTACCAAACCCTGAACGTCTCAAACTCCCGCTACCAAGCCCTGAACGTTCTCAAACTCCCGCTACCAAGCCCTGAACGTTCTCAAACTCCCGCTACCAAACCCTGAACGTTCTCAACCTCCCGCTACCAAACTCTGAACGTTCTCAATCTCCGGCTACCAAGCCCTGAACGTTCTCAAACTCCCGCTACCAAGCCCTGAACGTTCTCAAACTCCTGCTACCAAGCCCTGAACGTTCTCAATCGCCGGCTACCAAGCCCTGAACGTTCTCAATCTTCGGCTACCAAGCCCTGAACGTCATCAAACTCCCGCTACCAAGCCCTGAACGTTCTCAAACTTCCGCTACCAAGCCCTGAACGTTGTCAATCTCCCGCTACCAAACCCTGAACGTTATTAATCTCCCGCTACCAAGCCATGAACGTTCTAAATCCTCCCGCTACCAAGCCCTGAACGTTCTCAATCTCCCGCTACCAAGCCCTGAACTCTGTCAATCTCCCGGTACCAAGCCCTGAACGTTCTCAACCTCCCGCTACCAAGCCCTGAACGTTCTCAATCTCCGGCTACCAAGCCCTGAACGTTCTCAATCGCCCGCTACCAAGCCCTTAACAGGTCGTTAAGTAGCAGGATGTAGTCCGGAGAAAGGAATGAATGCGTGGTGTCGCTAGTTTACATCTTGACTGAGCAACTTTGGTTTCACGACGAACACTAGAAAAAACTGAAACACTCTTCAGCATGCTCCTGTGAATCCATACATTTAACTAAACATTACCGACAGAACCAACGTCTCTAGGAAGTCGATACCTTCATCTACCTCGACAGTACCTTCACTAGAAAGGCGAATATCGACTTTGAGGTTATCACCAGGATTGTAAAGGCGAGCTCTGCGTTTATGAGACTGCAAGCAAACGTCTGGAGTCGACATGGTATCAGTCATCAGTGTCCCTACCAATATTAGAAAGATAGAAAAGGAAAGAGACCTAGGGGTTATAATAGATCATACAGGTAAGGTGAGTGAGCAAGTCCTGGTAGCATGGATAAAGGCAAATGCAATGTTAGGTATGATAAAAGAAATATTAAACATAGGAGCAGGGAAGTGATAGTCAAACTGTATAAAGCATTAGTTAGATCAAGATTGGAGTACTGAGTACAGGTGTAGAGTCCTTATCATAAAGGAGATATAAACATGCTGGAAAGAATCTAAAAAAGAGCGATAGTGGGATTCCAGAATTACAGTTTTGGCTAAATACTCAGAAAAACTGGCCTATAGTGTCTAGAAAAGAGAAGAATTCGAGGTGACTTAATACAGGTTTATAAGATGATCAGAGGAACGGATAAATTAGACTATAACAAGATTTCCAAATTAAAATCACATACAAGAACAAGAGGTCATAGCTACAAATTAACTAAAGAGAGGTCCATATTTTAAGAAATATTTTGTTAGTCAGAGAGTGGTGAATGCTTGGAATACATTGCCACTGGAGGTAGGGACAATTAATGCATTTAAGAATAAATTAGATGCGCCCTTTTAGAGCAAGGTAATGTAAATGTAACTTGTTGTATACAGACTCTGCAGAGTCTTCTAAACCAGTGTAACGACGTTAAGTTCAGTTACCATTTTGGCAACTTCCTCCATGATATGTTAGCATTATGTCGCTTTAGTAAACTTATGCTGACTATTCCTGATTAGATTATATTTGCCAAAGTGCATTACAATGAGTTGTTTTTATTATTAGCTCTAAAATTGTGCAGACTATGAACGTCAAACTCACCAGTCCACAATTTGCTAGATTTTAATAATGTGATTTTTATTCCTCTTTGAAGGGGTCACTTAACTTAACTTAACTTAACTTAACGTTTTTATACTGGTTTAGAAGACCCTGCAGAGTCTGTATACAACTTCTGCATATGTCCAATGCTGTGGAACAATCCTCTACTTTTGCAAGCGCTTGAACATATAATATAGCTAATGGTTTTGCTAACAGGTAATTTCAAACATTAGTTTTTGATGAATACCATCTTGATCGGGACATTTATCCACTTTCAATCCCTCCAATGGTTTACAAACCATTCCCTCCCTAATGCAGACCATTCTTATCCTCTTAATCCCGTATCCATGTCATGAACAAAATATTTATGGCCATTGAGATCTTGGAGCAGTCTACTTTTGTATATACTGTACCAAAGTACTCTTTGAGTAGATTAGCAGCCTCCTTATTCTTACTTATTATTTTTTCCTGTGCTGTCTTTGAGATTAGAGAAAAACTTATTTTTTCGTTCTCTGTTTATTTCTAAAATAAAAACGAAGCTCTTGGTAATTCTATCAGTCTCTATCTTTTAAGCGTTTTTTTTCCTGTCGATTTTTGCTGCTCTAGTTAATGGTTTCAAACCACAGACCTCCAGGTGACGGATGCGCCTTGCATGCGGCAAAGAAAGACACTAGTTAGCTTATTATGGTTGTCTAGTTGGTCGAATCCATTAAGCCTAACTCAGCTTCTGTCTTTTTACTTTATTTATTTGTCTCGAGTTTTCATTTGTTTCGTTACTTGTCATGGTTTTATTTAAATCTTTCGACAGGAAAGGGCGGCAACTTAAAACAACATGCGAAAATAAAACATGTCCGAACACATATTGATCAGACATTTTCGAATTCGGCATATAAAATGTTAAGTTTCATACTAATACCAAATATTTTTTTCATGTTATAGTCATAATGCTTTTAATTTACACAAGGGACGGATGTAATAACAAGATTTAATTAGTGGAAGGTGAACTAAATGCCATCAACCATCCAGAAAAAAGTGGTTGCCAAGATAAACAAAAATAAGTCCATTCTTTTCATTTCCATACACGTTTTTTGAGAAAACATCTTTAATGGGATTTATTTTGCACACTTAGGTATGAACACAGACTTGTTACTATTGTTGCCTCCTGTTTATGTGGTGACGAATGTATTTATTATGTAAAGAGAAAAGCGTGTCAGAGCATGCAACATTAATTTACTTGCTGGTCACAAGTTTTACTATATTATAACTTGTGGTTGTCATTGACAGAGCATTGTGGGAGGTTTATGAATTTTCACGCAGGCTATACTGCAGTGAATTCCAATAGACAACAGGTTCGCAATGGATGCCTTATAAATATGGCAGCTCTTCAAGGTTTCTTAACCTTGTAAGCATTGATTTAACACTAAACAGCTCTGGATTTAAGTTTATGAATGTCTTCAAAAGTTGTGTCCCATTTTTCGGCACTTAATATGTATATCGTGCACATATTTAAATATAAATTTGTGCCACAAAAGAGCAATGGATTTAAGTAACAATTATGTGCGTGTTTACATGCAGAAGAAATTCGAAATTCACATATATCAAAAAAGGTCTGGCTAGTCTAATGTATTTATGAACTATCTGTATCATCATCATGTGAGGCAATGAACAATTATCTGTTATCACTGTCAGATAAATACCAATACTTGCTCTAAAAGTAAGATGGGTGTAACTATCTTGATCTCAATTTGAGAGAATTAGGCCTATGCATCACTCCCGTGCTAACTGTGAAATATACATATACACTAATCCTAGTGTTCAATCAGGCACATTTTGTGCCCTATGCCAGGTAGCCAAATATCGCATAAACTCATCTCTGTCCTTTGCCATTAAGTACCATTATGGATCAAGGTCCTGTCAAAGGCCATCTCTCCAACTCATTGGTGGAAGTCTGGGGCTATGATTATAGGTGTAGGGCCACAATGATGTCACTTTACGTGTCCATCTATTGTCAGATATGCGTATCACATGGCCTGCCCAACTGTACTTTTTTTATCAGCACTGTATCTACGTCATTGAGGCAGGTTTGACTCCTAATTTGGTGTTGTGGATGTGGTCTCATATTGAAAATGACAGTGTTCTACGCTCCATCGCTCACTGAGTAGATTTGAGCCATGCTATGTCACTTTTTCAAATAGATTCCATACCTCACAGCCAAATACTATATCTGGAATTACCAAGCTGTTGAAGGTGTGAGCTTTCTCCTTGTTGTTTTCCCATCTTTTGAAGTACTGTATTGATGCAGTTGAAGCTAAACCACCCAACAGCTAACCTTCATCTCTTTATGCATGTCATGGGAGTTCATAATTTCTTGGCCCAAATAGATGTATGAATTCACATATTTGACGGAATCAGTTCCAAGCTGCATTTCCTCGCAGGGACAGAAACTGTTCAGCATGCATTGTGTTTTTAGTCTATTTATTTTTAGACCAACTGTCTTGCTTGTGTTGTTGAGCTCATTTAGGCATTGCTCAGCTTCCTTGATGCTGGGGCTGATGTAATGACGACTATGTCATCCGCAAACCGGAGATGGTTGAGCATTTCTCCACCAGTGGAAAACTTCCAAAACAAAACCAATTCCTAAAAAAGGAGAAACATAAGACCTTGCAACTATCGTCTGATATGTTTGCTATCATCCCTGTACAATCTTTTCACAAGAGTAATTATGAATAGACTAGAAAAGCAACGATGAAAATCAGCCATGAGAGCAGGCGAGATTCAGGAAGGGCTACTCCACCATTGACCAGCTTCACACTCTCTAATGGAGAGGGCAAGAAAAGTGCGTATGTCATTATGCCTAGTGTTCATGGACTATGAAAAAGCCTTCGATATCATTGAAGTGAATGCAGTCACAAATGCCCTACGAAATCAAGGAATAGAGGAACAATATGCACGGCTATAGCAGATATAAACGATGGCTGCTCTACAAATATCACCCTTTTTTACAGGCACAAATAACATACAAATTGAATGTGAAGAATGACATGGTGGTGCAATCTCTTTCAAACTTTTCATGGCAGCCCTTAAGGAAGTCTTCTGCACACTAAATTGAAATGATAGGTCTATCACCCGGGGTGCATAGGCCATCAACCAACCCTAGCCAAGCAGCTCTGTCCTGTGCAACCTTTTCAACTGCCTTCCAGCTTTTCCCTGTTTTCTTTACTTCTGCCTCCAGATCTCGTCTCCATGTATTCCTTGGTCTGCCTATGCCTCTATTTGCCTGAGAGTTCCATGACAGGGATTGCCTGATGATACTGGCCTGGGGCTTTGTTAATGTATGACCCATACATCTCCACTTTCTTCCTAAGATTTCCTGTTCCAATTTAACTTGTCCCGCTCTCTCCCACAGTCTGTCGTTTGTAATTTTGTCAAAACTTTGTATACCAAGAATCTTTCTCATGCATCTGTTGACAAAACCCTGCAATCTCCTGTCATTGCTTTTTGTCATCCTCCAGGTTTCCGCTCCATACAGCACGATTGGCTTCACATTTGAATTGAAAATCCTTATTTTTGTCTTCCTTGGAGTTCCACATGGGTTTCAACATGCCGAATGCAACTCTTGCTTTTTGTATCCTTGTTTTTATATCTTCATATGTAAATACCTCTACCTCTTCCAGTGGCGTTCCTCTCAGCCTGATTGGTTCTGTGTTTGCTGCATTGACCCAAATTATTTTTTGTCTTTTCTTCATGGCTCTTCAAATCAACTTGTTTAGAGGTATAATCCAGTCTATGCAGTTTCATTTGGATTTGACTGTGGGACATATCTGCAAAATCCAGATCCTCCAGCTGTTAATTCAAGGTCTACTGGATTCCATATATATATATATATGTATACAGAGAATAATTTATAATAACAGAGTAGAGGTGTATTGACATAAAGACTGTAATGAAAAACATGTAAACCAAGTACAAATTAGCTTATGTATTCTCACCATGTAGTTTTGAGGACACAATAATTTTATTGTGCACAGAAATGTTAATAATTTTGGAGACAGATGGCAACTTCAATATTAAAAGAAATTTCCCCTGAAACTGTCTATACCATAACACATAAAAACTTTGGCAGGCTTTTTGCAAGGAGACCAGTTCTAGTGGTGGTGTAGTACTCTTACTGAAGTAGAAATGAACGTTGTTGTTGATACTATTTCTTGTTTCTGCATGTAATATATCTCACAAAAGTATTTGACTCGGTCAGTTGTGAGGGTCTGTTCAAATCACTCAGGAGTATTGGTTGCCCACCGATTCTTTGGAGCATTATCGAGTCGTTCCACACTGACATGAAAGGCACCATCATCTTTGACGGTGTGTCCTCAGAGGAGTTTGCAATCAAGTGTGAAGTAAAACAGCTGTGTACTTGCTCCAACCCTCTTTGGAACATATTTCTCACTTCTCTTGAAGTATGCATTTCGTGACCAGGTTGGTGGTATATTCATTCATTCTTGCATAGATGGTGACCTATTCAATGCTCAAAGGCTGAAAGCCAAGACCAAAATAAACAAGGTGCTGATCAGAGAACTGCTCTTTGCGAAAGATGCTGCAATTGCAACTCACTCAGAGGAGGAATCACAAAGCTAACTATCTGCATTTTCGGATGCCTGCTGTGAGTTTTGGTTAACAATCAGCAAAAAGAAAACACAAGTCATGGTCCAGGGTGTAAACAAGCCACCAGTAATCTCCATTGATGATGAGAATTTTGAGGTAGTAGATCATTTTGCATACTTAGGATCCTCAGTCAATAATACACTATCCCTGGACCAAGAGATCAATATCAGGATAGGCAAGGTAGCAACCACAAAGGGTAGATTAACAAAGAGGGTCTGGGAGAACACTGTTAAAACAAAAATATTTGTTTACTAGGCCTGTGTCTTCAGCACCCTTCTTTATGGCAGTGAGACATGGTCTACCTACATGCATCAGGAGAGGTGGCTAAACAGTTATTACATGAGTCTTGGGGGTTGGGTTGCAAGACAAGATCACCAACGCGGAGGTGTTGGAGAGAACAGGCACTGTCACAATCTTATCCATGCTTAGTCTTCGAAGGCTCTGATTGCTGGGACACTTGGAGGATTGCAGAATACCAGAATATCTTCTCTAAGGGGAATTACAACTGGTGAAAAGGTATCTACTTCGGTACAAGGATGTACGCAATCAGGATATGAATGTTGCAGGCATAGATTTGGAATCATGGGAACAGGATGCCATGAATCATGTTACATGGAGTGCAGGATTAAGCATGGAATACAGACAAAGGAGATACTGATTGCTGATAGGCTAAAGACTCAGTGTGTGAGAAGCAACGTCTTGCGATGTCGCAAATGGTCTAGAGTTTCCTTGGACACACTGTGGAAGACGCTTCTCTGCTCGAATTGGTCTTACGAGTCACATTCGTTATCGTCATGGACTGGAGTTACATATCTTTTTTCAAAGCACAATTACTATCGTCTGACAAGACAGAAAGAGCCAATGATATAACATATTTGTTCATTGTAAATTGTTAAAACACTTTTATTTTTTATCACAGGATCTGACCAGATTATTTGTTATCCATCTGTGTAAATGCCACTTGTGTTGTAGCAATGGCTCAGTACATATCAAGTGAAAGTGACGACTATTATTCTATGCCACCAAGACAACAGCACCATTCCCAGACAAATGATGATAGACTTTATCGCCTCACTTCAAATTTACAGGTATGTAGATCTCAATGGTATTCTTGTATGTATATCTCATTGGTTTTTTCTAAAGGAGTAATTCTGCAGGATCCTTCTTCTTCTTCGTACGCAGTCAGACAGTAACCATTATTTTTTCGAAAAAAGCGGCGGTCATCCTGAGGCTGTCGCCACTGCCATAGAGCTTGTCTTGCAGTTCCACTGGTGATGGCCACATCTGCTCTCTCTGATCCTCGTATGTCGGGCAGTTCTGCAGCAGATGTTCAGCGGCCATTTTACCAGTACCGCACGGGCATTCGTCGGTACCACCTATCTTCAATTTGTTGAATAGGTGGTACCTCAGTCTATTGTGGCCAGTGCGAAGTCTGAAGACAACGACCTGCTCTCTTCGGTTCAACTGGTAATAGGCATCGTTTTTGGTGTAACCAGTATGTTCGGTTTCCCATTTGGTCATGTATCTGGCTTTGATAAGCCGTTTTGACTCTTCGTACGTCATACTAGTATCTGTTTGTGGTAGTCTTGCACCTTCTTTTGCCAGTCTGTCTGCCTCCTCGTTGCCTTGGATGTTGCAGTGTGATGGGACCCACTGTACCACTACCCTTTTTGGTGCGGACTGCTGGCACAGTTTGCAGAGTGCTGCTCTTAAGTCATTAAGCTTAAGCTCAGTGTTTTTCTGGCTTTTTAGCGCTGTGACTACGGCGAGAGCATCTGTAAGCAGGACTATATGGCTTTCATTTTCATTGTGTGTCACCATTTCTTCCACTGCCGTCCTCAGTGCCTCTGTCTCCGCTCTGAAATTGCTTGTGTACTTACCAGTAGCGAATGACAGTGTTATTTTTCTGCCATTTGGTAGGTTCAGGAATGCTCCTGCCCCTCCGTTCTGTGTAGTATTTGTTACAGAACCGTCAGTGTATGCATGGGTCCAGTCCATGCTTGGGTAGTTTTTCGATATAAAGCTTAGGGTAGTATCTCTCCTTTCTTTTTCATTCTCGCAGTTTTTGTTTCCAATACCTGGTAAATTTTCTACCACCTCTGGAAATAAATCCTGCCTCCAGGTAGGTTTTCGTACAGTAGTGATGGGTTTTGGTGTTGTTAGTGCGTTTATGGGATCTTCGTGCATCTTTGCTTTGGCTATTTCTGCAAATTTTCTCCGCTTTAGTTTCCCATTTCCCAAATTGTTTAGTCTCTGGTGCATTGGGTGGTCAGTCAGTCTTCAGAGTTTCTTTGACTGCAGCTGGGCTCTGCAGTTTCTTCTATCGGTCATGGATTGCAGTTTTGTAATCTTTTCAAGTTCTACAATTGGCGTTGACTTCATGCCTCCTGTTATAATTCTCATGGCTTGGTTTTGAAGTTTGCTAACTTTATCGAAGTTCGCCTTCGCTGCTGTTGTCCATGCCGCAATGCCATACTCGAGAACTGGTCTCACTCTTCCAGTGTACAGTTTCTTTAGTATGCCTTCGTCTGCTCCCCAGCTTGTGCCAGCAAGTTTCCTCATGATTGCTATTCTTTCTCTGGCTCTCATTCGGTTTCTCTCGATCTGACTTTCCATGTCATGCGCCGATCAAATGTGACTCCCAGATAGGTTGGGTTGTCGTTTGGCTGCAGGAATTTGCCATTTAGACTTAATTTGGTATTTTGGGGTTTTATTGAAAGCGAGAATATTGTGCATGTGGTTTTCTCCTCGTTTATTTTGACCAGCCATGAGTTCGCCCACTCTTCCAGCGATGTTAGGGCCTGCTGCATCCGATTTCTTGCTATGGTGAGATTCTTTTCAGAGGTCTACATAGCCAGATCGTCTGCAAACATTGAGCTATGGACTCTCCTTGGTATATTCTCTGTAATGTTGTTTATATATACCAGGAAGAGTGTGGGTGACAGTACTTCCCCTTGGGGTACTCCCTGCTCGAGTGTCACCTTTTTGCTCATCTGCCCTTGTACTTGGACTCTGGCCGTTCTTTGTTTGAGGTAGTGGTTGATCCACTTGTACATTTTCCCACAAACATCACTTCTTCTTAGCTTGACTCTAAGTCCGTCTTTCCAGACTTTGTCAAATGCCTTTTCCAGATCCACCCAAACAGCTACTGTGTGTTTCTGTGCCTGGTAGGCATCTTCTATTTCTGCAGGATCCAAAGGGCGCCTCAATCATTCACAAATACAAGAGAAAAGGCAACCGGCAGGAATTCAACAATCATCGTGAAAAATCTCACAACTCTCCTTAGCAGACAGGATCCAGCACAACAAAGAAGTATATACAAGAGAAGTATCAGGAACAAAACCAGGCCCTGTACACCACATTTATTAATTTGACAAAGGCATTCGATACAGTAAACAGAGGAGGGCCTATGGATGATTATGTCCAAGTTTGGCTGCCCCAACAAGTTCATAACTATGGTGAAACAGCGACATGAAATGGACAATGGAAAAATCTCTAAAACCTTCCAAGTAACAAACGAATTAAAATAAGGATGTGTACTTGCCCTGACCCTGTTCAGCATGATGTTTGCGGCTACGGTGACAGACGCCTTCAGATCACTGGAGCTTGGTATACCCATAAAGTATCACACGGATGGCAAAAGCTACTCAATCTCAGAAGAATGAAGGACAAAATCAAAATGGCTAGCGATATTATCAGGGAACTTGTATTTGCTGACGATGGCGCTTTGAACAACAACTCAGAACTGAACATACAGGTGGGTGGAAATGGACTGGTTCTCTGCCGCATTAGAAAATTTTGTCTGACCATAAATGCCAAGAAAACAGAGGTTATGTACCAACCAGCACCAGGCATACTGCACACAAAACCGGAGACTACAGTCAGCGGGCAGAAATGTCATAGACAAATTCACGTATCTTGGCAGCATGCTGTTGAGATCTGTTAGCCTCAATGATGAGGTGGCAAGCAGAATAGCAAGGGTCAGCACAGCCTTTGGTAGAATGCATTCGATGGTGTGGGAACATTGTGGCATCAGCGTCAAAACCAAACTCAAAGTCTACCATGCCACTATCATTCCAACCCTACTCTATGCCTGCTAAAGCTGGACTGTATACTCTGGACATGCAAGGAGGTTAAACCACTTCTACACAGGTTGCCTGAGGCGAATATTCCACATCCGATGGCAAGATCATGTCACTGACTTCAATGTTCTCTCTCGAGGGCTGACATGCCCAGCATCCATTCAATGCTTGAAAAAGCTAGACTAGGATGAGCCGGACACCTCGTTTGTATATCAGACATATGGCTCCCAAAGAAGCTCCTCTACGGCGAGTTGAGGGAGGGATGGTGCGAGATGCTACTGGGGTAGTTGAGGGGCTTTAAGGCTGAGGACTACAAGCCACTTCGCGACTGCTGTTGCCACGTTGTGTGCTGGCTATGTTTGTTTATTTCACTCCCAACAGAAAAACAACATATGCCGTACCAGGGATTTGAACCGCTACCCTCCTTTTCGGCAGGCAGGCATTGAAACCATTCGGCCACACGTTCCTCGTATTTAATACTTCATCTAGAACCCAGATACATGATTCTATATACTTCTTTTGCATCGTTTGTTCTCAAACTCCCACTACCAAACCCTGTAAAGGGCTTTGCAAGCAGCAGGATGTTGTCCGGAGAATAGAATACATTGTGTTGTAGATTACAGCTTGATTGCAAGCACCTTTTGGTCTGACTTCAGCAGGCCTTTTTGAGTACCGGGTTAGTCTTCCCTCTTTAATCCCTTCTCCTTGGCCAGTCTGCTCTGTTGCAGCTTGTTATCTAGGACCATCGTGAGGAGGTGTAGAAGGGTCTTGGCAGCTCTGGTTCACTGGCCCTGATGCTAACAGTCAGTTTTGGGTCGCTGACCACTGCAGCTCATGCACTGCTCAGCATCTTTATCCCATTCTAAATACTATGTAGCATATAATAGCTGGAGCTTGAGTTATTCTTTAATAAACTTAGTCTCTAGTAGTAGTCCCTTTCAGTCATGAGTGACTAAAGGAATGATGCAACTGTGAAATGGTAACACTCTTTTTGGTTTTATTTTTCCTTGCAATGTTGGCGTTGCAATTCTCCATGTTGCAAGAGCTTCTTTTCATCCAACTTTAGGTGACCTGTCATGGTACATCGCCACTTTGGTCAGTCTGCATCTTTGTCTTCCCAGGATGTGAGACTCATGTCCAGTGCCTTCATGTCTCGCTTACAAACATTTTTGTACCTAGCTGTGGCTTAGCCAAGTGTTCTTTTGCCATCCGTCAGCTGTCCATAGAGAATATCTTTGGGGATATGACCATCTTTCATGCGATGAACATAACCAATTCATCGTAGTCTTTGCTGCATAAGGAGAGTGTACATGCTTGAGAGATCAGTTCGAGAGTGCATCTCTACATTTGTTGCTCTGTCCCTCCACGTAATTCCAAAGATAGGTAGCAGGCGCAGTGCATAGAAGCTGTTAAGTTTCTAGTATGTTTAGTATATTTCATATTATATGTATCTAATTTAATATTGTGAATACAGTGATAGTGATAACATTTTACAAATAATTATAACCATAATAAAAGCTAATGTTCGGGTAATTTATTTTATATAATGCCTGAATGTTCTTTAAATCTTGTTGAGTAGTACAGTGTTTATAATGTGGCTTAGTTACATTTACTGCTTTAATTGAAACTCTTTTAACACTTTTATTCCTTTCAGGATACCACCAGAAACCTCAAGGATCTTGATCACATGTTAGATGATTACACATCATTGGGACAGAACCAGAGATCTGCTATCGACAGAGTTTGTCATTTATAATATTTCAAGAGTGTTTCCCTAGCGATAATTAGAGAACTAAATTTGCTGAAATATTTAATTGACATTTAATTGCTTCATTTAATTATTTTGTCCATTGACATTCTTTGTAATACTTTTTTTTCCATGTGATGAAAAGTACTTATTATCACCATATGTCCTTTTTCATTCTGGTAGTAGCATGGTGCCAATATTACAATTGAGCCTTCTGGCATGATGTCTGGATCAAAACATCTATGTGCTTTTGTGGAGGTGGTTTCTGTTAGATATTTTGAGGTTGCTAGCTTCACGTAATACCCTTCTTAGTTACCTATGCAAAGGTAGTGAGAAGTGGCTTATTTCCATCTTGTTTATGAGGAATTATTTATTCTTACTTACTTACTTAGTCGCTCCTCTTCTACCGTGAGGTGTAGAGGTATTATTTATTCTACTCTTCTAAAACAAAGCTTAAGCGACCAGATTACAAACACACTACTATCTTGTACCTCTTGTTATCTTACTTTGCCTTGATGACGATGATGATGACAGCCCAAAGCCTACTGGACAAAAAGCACATGTCCTCCTCAATTGTTGAGATGACGTCCAATCTCGTATAAAGTCTGTTATCTTAGAGGCATCATGATTGTGAAGGGGGGCTATGGACGCATCTTTTGAGTACTATCGAACAGGGGCAACACAGTGTGTCGGTGTCCCAGGATCGTCACCTTCTGCCAGGGACGTAAAATATTTGTCTGGGTCGGCTATCTCATCATTATTCCGTCAGTTTTGCCAGCCCATCTGTAGGGATGGCATGTGTGGCATTCCCTGCCACCTGGAAGATTGTCACAAAGGGGTAGAGGTGCAATGTTCGCTGGTCTGTATCTTTTCTTTATCTATGGAAATAAATGATAGAGGACAAAAAGTAAAGAACGAGACAAGAATGCATTTCACCCATGAAGGGAGGATGAATTGGAGCAGCGGAGAGCATGTACCACTTGCTGGTGTGTTCTGCAGCTACACCTATAGGGTTCAACTTGATCCTCAGCTCCTTTGTCTGGCTCCTCTCCAAGGACATGTCCGGCTTTGGTGACCCTGCCAGGAGTAAAACTTCCGTCAGCATAGCTCCTTGAATCGTTGAGGCATGCAAGCTCTTCAACCTCAGCAAGGTAGGCTTATGTATGGAGAGTTACTTTGCCTTAATCTTCACTTTAGAGTGCCTAGATTGGCAAATATTTCATTACAAAAAAAACTTTCCTCTTTTAATGTCATGGCAACAGTGACAGAGGAAGTTCTTGCAATGGTTGTTCATCATCACTGTTTTCTGACCCACTTAAACAATGTGGCACCAAATGGTTTAACAATTCATTGTATTATTCATCAGCAGCACTTTATAGCCAAACAAACTCAACAAATTAGTGAGTGTAGTCATCAGTGCTATTAATAGAATCGACTCACAGGATTATTTAGTAAAATGTGTAATGTCACTGATGATAAGCTTGAGCTTCCTTCCCTTTACACGATAGTAAGATATAAGGCATGTTCAAATGAAACCGAACCTACCTGCATCAAGCAAACATACGTACGCTGCGCATGATGACGTCACTTCTGATGTATACAGCGCATACCAACCACCAAGTTTGCAAAATTTCATTATCCTTGGACATAATTTCCTCAGCAGACCATTGAAAACATGGCGGGTGTGATACGGAATCCATCCAGAGTTGCTCAGCGACCAGTGATTTGGTTTCTAACAGCTGAAGGATGTCAACCAGTTGACGTACGTATGTTCACTCACTTGGTGCAGTTAGGTCTGATTTCATTTGAACACGTCTCGTAGATGACTTTCTGAAAGCGATTGTTGGAATAGATTTTAAGCATTATTTTATACAATTGTGGAGTTTGTTGACTGAATGAAAGAACAGCTTAACATTGAAACTGAAATACTGCAAAATTATGTGACCTGTTTTTTAGGTATATTTGCAAAGTTAAATGATGTTGTTCTTAACCCTTTACAGTCCGCTCAAATTTTGCAGAATTGTGTCTCTCAGTCCACATCTGTATGTCAAATAGTGTTTCAAAAACTATTTGTGACCTGAAGCATTCATTATAAAAATGTATATGAGTACGAAGCATTAAATGTCATTAATGACGAAGAGAAAAATATGGCCAAAACAAAATTTAAAAATAAGATATACTTGTGATGCACTGATTATTTCTGCTTTAAATCCTTCAATGTCCTTACCAATCCCTATCTTCTGTGTCCCAGTCAAAGTCTGAATTGGACATGTATTGAATATCTGTAATCCAGATAGGTGATCAATTGTCTGATTTAATAATAAATCATCTCCTGTGCCTTGATGTCACAAATTTAATTGAACGAAAAGAGAGACTTTAAAACATTAACCACACATGGAATCAATGGAATTTCGCAAATTATATGTTATACGAAAGATACTCATGCATTGAATGTCTGGTTATAATTTAGGTGGACTTCTTTTTCTTCTTCTTCTTCTTCGTTCTCAATCTCCCACTACCAAACCCTGAAAGGGCTTAAGTAGCTGAATGTAGTCCAGAGAACGGAATGCGTTGTGTCGTAGTTTACAGCTTGGCTGGGATATTTGCACCTTTCGGACCAACACATCTGACTTCAGCAAGCATTTTTTGAGTACCGGGTTAGCATTCCCTCTTCGATCCCTTCTCCTTTGCCAGTCTGCCCTGCTGCAGCCTGTTATCCAGGATCACCGCGTGGAGGTGTAGAAGGGTCTTGACAGCTTTGGTTCGCTGGCCCTGACGCTAGCAGTCATGCGCTGCTCAGCATCTTGATCCCATTTAGGTGGACTAACCTTCTAGAGTTTGCTGCTAAATAACAGTGGCCGATGATAGTGTTTCTATAACTATTTCATCCCAATTGTACTGAACACTATGTTTTACGTGCGTCTTAATCTTTCTGGACTGGAAAATGGCTAAGGTAGTTTTTTTTTAAAAAACATTTGTTTTGAAATGGGAACGCCAGCTCAGTTGGGGTTGAGAAACACTGACCTAAATACATTTTCCCCCCACTTTTAGTCACTTTATTGATAGTCAATATTTATAATTAAATAATTGTATCTGTCATTTAACCAATGACAGCGATATGAATATTTTAAATGCATATATAAAAATGTGAGGTTTCTATTTTTTAGATCCGAGGAGATTTAGATAGAACCCAGGATGATATCCATTATGAAAAACATAGAGGCCACATAATAGACAGAGACTATGGGGTGAGCAAAATTGTGTTCTGCAGTATCTAATGTTCATTATGAAAGGTGTGAACCTGCCTGCCAGTGCCATTAGTAGGTATCGGGATCGAATAGCTCATCTTTGTAAGGGGGAAAAGTTAAAATTACTAGCATGCTGATGTCCCTGGTTCATACAAGTTATCTCCACCTCTACAAGCTGTAGACTGGAAACTGATACAGCAAGGATCCGATCTAAAAGAGCTCTATCCATCCAGAAAGGGTGGGCTTCACTAGGTTAGAACCTGTCCAAGACACATCACTCACGTGACAAGTCTTCTTCTTCTTAGTTGTGCCCATCGTAAGTGATGATAGCGACATCATCAGGTGGTTTTTATCTTGATGATGTAACTTGCACTGTATTTGGATTATAGTGAGGAAGGAACTGCGCTGGTCACCAACCTCACTCTTTGGTCCAGAGCTACCTTGGGCCATTGGCAAGACATGTCAAGAGAACTGGAGGTAATTCAGGATGCAGGTACTCTGGTCCAACCTTGTTTGAGACCAGGGGTCGCTTCAAACCTGCAGGGCTCAAACTACACCGTTTCCATTCATTAACCAGCAAGGTTGTGCCCCTGCTATTTTAGGATGCTCTTTGTTTTCACATTCTTTTTTGGGATATATTAGGAAAAGGACGTTTGTTGGAGTTGTGTCATAGCTTATAGCAAAACTGGGATATCTGTGGCTTTTGGCCTGACAAATCTGATTTCTGCATAGTATTTTTGGGACTTGGTTTGCCTTCCCTCTTTGATCCCTAATCTCTTAGCTGGCTGCCTGGTTGCAGTTTGTTTCCAGGGCTGCCACTTGAAGGTGGACTAGGGTCTTGGTCAGTTATAGATCAGACCATGAGAATTATAACAGGAGGCATGAAGTCAACGTCGGTTGTAGAACTTGATAAGATTAGGTGCTAGAAGAAGAAGAAGAAGAAGATCACTGACCTCGATAAAATAGCTAGCCATGAGTTGTTGGCTGCTGTCAGCTCATTCACTGTTGCATCTTTGGCCTGGTTTTCTCATTCAATTTGCCATGCCTTATATAACATGTTCAACACTTGCATGCATAAAGTCTTGCTTTTGACTTGGTTCCTATATTCCCCAGAGTGACTCTGAAAACTATGGTACACCATCAGGAAGTCGACATAGGCGCAGATCTGCAGTGAGATTTGCTGATGACATGAATAGAGAACTTCATGGAATACACCAGTCAGTGAGAGATTTATCTTCAGATCAGATGAAGTTAGAAGAAAGTTTTAATAAAGAAATGGACCGCAGAGAAAGGTGACATTTTACTATTTTATGCTTTGCGCTGATTTTGGTTAAATCTGTTTTGTTCTATTCTGTTAAAAATTAACATCATTGCACTCCCGGCAGGTGCTCAGCCTCTCTTAGCAAATGATGAAGAGCGAAGATACTGATGGTTCCTGTAGCTTGCTGGTTGTAACATATTCCTGCTTTGTCCTCTCAGACGCCCATCTAGGCTGGACCTACGGATAATTAAAAAATCCTGCATTCTGTGTATTGCTGATTTATCGACTGCAGTGTCTTTATCCAAAAGGTGGTTGTTAGTCGGTTAAAAATGTTACCTCGATTCATTGTCACTGGGGGTGCCCCTGAGGCCAGGATGTCTGCTCTTTAAAACCCCAGCATGGCCAGGATAGTAGATTCACACAAGTTCCCAGTGGTTCGAGGTCTATATGTCAACTTTCCTCTCATGCCACAGTCAACCCTTCTGCACCTTCCCCAGCAAGGATTGAGAGTAAGAGACGATTACAACCTCATTAAAGAGGTCACAGATATCCATCTCAAAGCAGAAGTCACAGCCTTTTTATTTTTTTAAAATTAATTTTGTTCATGTCGTGTCACTTAACAACAAGCCCATGCCGTCCCCTAGTCACAACCTTAATCTCTATTCTGATACTGGACATTATTATCAAGTATGCACCGCTCCTCTCAGCAACAACCCTGCCTCTCACTCTAGCAGAGAAGCCCCAACTAGCTTTCTTACTAATGTAGCACAGAATCATCGGTATATATCACAGCTTTACAATCCTGGACATTTTAGTTATTAGTTGTTTTCATACAGCACCAGTTTCTGCATTCTCTTCTGCAACGTGATAATGGCCCTGTGGTAGTCCTTCCTTCCTTCCTTCCTTCCTTCCTTCCTTCCTTCCTTCCTTCCTTCCTTCCTTCCTTCCTTCCTTCCTTCCTTCCTTCCTTCCTCCTTCCTCCCTTCCTCCCTCACTCACTCACTCACTCACTCACTCCCTGCCTGCCTGCTTCCTTCCTTCCCTCCCTCCTTTCTTGCTTCCTTCCTTTCTTTCTCTCCCTCTTCTTCTTCCTCCTCCTCCTTTTCTTCATTCTTCTGCATTCGTCCTGAACATGATGTTGTGTTGTAGTTTACAGCGAGGCAACAATATCTGCACGTTTTGGCCTGACACATCTGATTTCAGCTGTTGTTTTTGGGTACTGAACAAGGTTTTCTCTCCCACTGTGATCCTCATTCTCTTAGCCAGACTACACTAGTGCAGTCTGGTTCCAGGGCCGCCACTTGGAAACAGAGTAGAGTCTTGGTCAGCTCTGATTTGCTGACCTTGATGCAAAAAGTCAGCTATGAACTGTTGGCTGCTGTCAGCTCATTCACAGTGCTGCATCTTTGGTCCTGTGTGCATATGACACTGCAACTGTTGTGAAAATGGTTAAGAAGTGTCACTTTAAAAACTAAATGGGCTTAACGCATTAGGCTCATCTGTTGTCAGTGATCCGGTGGCACCTGGCCATTAGCCTTATATAGCTCGAAAGTCTTGTGGATTTCCTACCCACTTTTAGTAGAAACCAGTATTATTCTCTCTAATACTAACACCACAGATGTGGAAGTAAAGTTTTATGCAACATGTTGTTGAATGCCAACAATGAGAAAGATTACTCTTTTGTGCCTTGAAAAGAGCTTTGAGTGGCGTGTTGCAGTAGCTTTCCTCACATCCTGAGCATGCTGATGATGGGTCCTCCAGGCGGTTGTGCTATGCTTAACTTCATCTTTGTGTCACTCGATACTATGAGTATCACGTCGATCCCCCAACCTTTTTAGCCAGGCTGCCTTGAAAACAGTCCATTTCAGGGAGAACTACATAGAAGTAGAGTGAAGGTCGTGGTCAGTATATTTTACCTGACCCTAACATTGTCTGATCAGTATATTTTGCCTGACCAGACGTTAGTCTCTTCTCCCCTGTGCAACATAATTGTGTGTTCCTCTGTTCTCCATTTTTTCACTCTTAATATCTCGTCCAATAGACTTGAAACTGACACAAAACGTTCACTTCAGGACATAAGCTCTACTCTGAAAGGAACTGCAGTTCTAGATCCTGTAAGTAGACAAACTATACAAGTATATGATAATGATGAAAAATGTTGTTCAGTGTTGTAATAGAGGTGTCAAAGTCAATGGTGTGAAAGTTAATTCCATCAAATTTGCCGATGATCAAGCCATAGTGGAAGTATCAGTAGGACCATTGTGAATGCTACTTGAACAAATTAACAGCACAGCTAAAGAATTTGACATGAGTCGTTGGCTACTATTAGCTCATTCACCGTGCTACATCTTCAGCTCAGTGTACGATTCTATTTCGTAAAAGAGAGAAGCCCAACTTTTACCATGAGGGACACACTTGGCTGAAGAAGATTCTTCAAGACACTTGATTTATATTATAATATATTAATCTAGAATCTCCAAGAGTTAATTGACCAGGGAAGCTGCTTAACAAGAAGAATATGACCAGGGATCTCAGATTATATATATATATATATAAAATATCACGTGAAGTCAGTAAACACGTCACAAACTGATATGAGAATGCTGAAAAATGCAGTTGATAGTTTCTAAAGGTGTCATTAGGGGGCAGCAACATCCAGCTTTGTTTGTGATTACTTTATGCAGCAGATCATAGGTGTTGAATGCACGTGTGCTGTTTAGGTGCAAAATGGCGTCCTTGCTAACAGAGTGTACAATTAAAGAACAGCATGCTGTTGTGCATTATTTGCAAAAAGGAATTTCAGCAAAGAATACTCATAAGGAAATTCTGGGGATGGCGTGGGCTAGTGGTTAAGTGACACTGCTCACAACACGAAGGTGTTGGGTTTTATCCCCACTACAGCACCGGCCGTTACCCTGGGGGAAGCAAACCCTTAGAAAATGCAGGAGGAAGCAGACCCTTACATAAAATGCATGCTGAAGTCGGATGCACTGGGCTGACAGGCACAAAAATAAAAACCACAATGCAATGCACACCGTCTTTAGGATAAGAGAAATAAGACTTCTATACTGCAGGTTTTGGTGCACTGATAAAATGATGAGATAAGTGTATCAATGCTGGTAATTATGATGAGAAATAAGGGACTATGTAATTGCAATAATAAATGGTTTACAAGTTTATTATATCTAATTTTTTTTTTTTAAAAGAAGCCATTTGTGACCTATTTACTGACTTACCCTTGTAACTGCTCTATTATAATATGGTGATGATGATTAACCAGTTATAGGCACTACATCTACCGGACTCAAAACTGGTCTAAAGTCCGCAGCAAACTTAGGAACTTTCACAGCACACAAGTTGGGTGAGATTGTTGTTGTTCTAAACTACTCATTCTAAGAAATTAATTCTGGACAATTTTTTTTTAGTAGCAGGTTACAGTGGCTCCTCTTATATCCCAAGGCATACTTGAGAATATGGACTGGGATCCTCTTGTCTGTAGTGCAATTTGAGACTCCTCAGTTAAGCTCACCTCAATCATGGCTATAGTGTCAATCTTCATCTCATTTTGGCCAGACTGCCATGACACAGACTGTCGTGACACAGCTGTTTCCAAGTGCACAAATTAGAACATGAGGTGGGAATCTTGATCAGGATGTTTGGGATCAAGATGCTGACCAGGGCATGAGCTGCAGCGGTCAATGACCCATAGCTGACTGCTAGGGTCACGGTCAGCAAACCAGAGCTGCCAACACTCTTCTACACTTCCACGTGATGATCCTGGATAGCAGACTGCAACAGAGCAGACTGGCTAAGGAGAAGTGATGGAAGAGAGAAGGCTAACCGGCACTCAAAAATTCCTGCTGAAGTTGGATGTGTCGGACCGAAAGGTGCTTTAAACTACGGCAATGCATTCTATTCTCTGAACAACATCCTGCTACTTTCAAAGCTCTTTCAGGGTTTGGTCGTGGGAGTTTGAGAATGAACGAGAAAGAATAAGATCAGTATGTTTTATTCTGCCCTGATTACCCTTCGCTGCCTGAGATTGTCTGGTATAGAACACAGCAAAAACACCAAACAGTAAAACCAACTTTCGGAATACCTATAATGTATGCATAAAAAAGTTTATTTAAAACAATCTAATTTTGATGTCATTACAGCTTTCAGCACGAGTGGAAAAAAGATTACAAGCCATTCAGTCTGAAATCAGGGCGGAGAGACATCTTCTTGACCGAAACCGAAATGGAGATTTCGGCTCTCTGTCAAGTGAACTGAAAAATGCTATTCAGTCAGCACAATCCAACAGCAATTTTGATGACAAACTTAGAAGTCAATTTTTGCAGTCAGAATCACTTCGACATAAGGTAACGACTGGAACAAGAACATTCAGTCATTTTTAAAAACATTTTAGCCTTGCTTTTTCACTCAAAAAAACAGAGCATTGGTTGCCACAACAGTTGGCTTTCTTGTGACAAATCATCATGCATTTTTATAGTTGCATTTTCTGTAGTACTTTGTGTTGCATGATGATGTTGCCAGCCTACTGTACAACCTTTGTTAGTTGCCATTAGCATGTGGAAAAATGAGGCAAATAGACTAGTCAAAAAAGATAGCAAGTAAGTAAATTCAAACAGAAGAAATAAATAGAATTGATAAAATTCAGCCTAAGAGACTAATGGCACAGAGAACATCTGTAGTCTGATACAGTCGAAATAGGTGATCAAGTTTAGCTGAGCGCGCATAAGCTGCAGCGGTCAACAACCTATAACTGACTGCTAGTGTCAGGGTCAGTGAACTAGAGCTGTTACCTCCACACGGTGATCCTGATAACAGACTGCACCAGGGCAGACTGGGTAAGGAGAAGGGATTGAAGGGGGAAGGCTAACCTGGTACTCAAAAAATACCTGCTGATGTGTCAATCCGAAAGGTGCAAATATCGCAGTCAATCTGTAAACTACAACACAGCGCATTCCGTTCACTAGACTACATTCTGCTACTTAAGCCCTTTTCAGGACTTGGTAGTGGGAGAATGAGAACTAACGAAGACAAGTTGTCATACATGCGAAACACAATATTCCAGCCAAGATAAGATCACACTCAAAATAAACCATTGCAGTGTGAAATATCATGTTCAACAAATTAAAAATTTGACACACAACCATATGAGGAGAACAAACACACAATAGAGCATGTTCTGTAAATCTGTTGTCTCATGAGAAGAGCATTTCCCTTTCCAACCCAACTAAACGATGAACTGACGACAAGAGAAAGCTCAAGACAGGCCATTATGTTTATGGGGTAAATAGATTTGGCTATTTGAGAGCAAGCGATGAAGAAAAAACTGGCCGTCTAAAAGTGAAGGAGTCAGCAGTGTTAAATATAAAATATGAAAAATAATTAAAGAAGCTTTTAGTTTTGATCTTGTCCATTTCATAGTTTGATATTTCACCTACCCATTTGATATTTAATTGTCCTCATGTCATAGATGTGATATCACAATCAATCTTCAGATGTCATAAACAATTGTAAATTATTGTTGTTTATTTTGTTTTATGTAAAATTGAACAGATCTACATCATAGCATGGTTGCTATCATGAAGCTGCTTATTCTAATCTCACAAATACAAACAAATCTAATGGGCAAACAATTTGTAAACTAAATCTTGCTTTGGAAAAAAACAAGAACATAAATTCTAGACTGAGAAATTCATGCTTGAAAGAGAGGCTGAAAAAGAAATGCAGCATGGATAAAATAATACACAGAGAAAGATATGGTTTAAATTTATTAAGAATAAAAAAAGGTAAAGGTGGTTCTATAGCAGACACTGCTGTACGGGATGAAGTGTTAAAGACTTCAATGTACGAGGTCACAGCTTGTTTATGAAGTGGCCAGTTCCTTTCTTTGCTGCCTTTTTTTCCTTAATAGGAAGCCAAGTACCCATTTACGGCTAGGTTGACAGAAGTGTGCCGGTAACAGGAGTTGAACCTTGTACCGTGAAAAGCGAGTGCTCTACTGCTATGCTAATCAGATGCTATGTTAAAGAATAGGCAGGTCAAAATAATATGCAATGTTCAAATGAGGTCTGGAGCCAAAGATGCAGCGGTGAATGAGTTGCACCAGGATCATTGATCTATAACTGAACAAGCCCCTATTTCATCTCCAAGTGGTGGCCCTGGAAACAGACTGCAACCATGCAGCCTGGCTAAAAGATTACAAGATTGAAGAGGGAAGTCAAACCCGTTCCCAAAAATGACCTGTTAAAATTGGACGTGTTGTGTTGGGCTGAAAGACACAGATATCACAGCCTCACTTCAAACTACGATACAATATCACAAATGTCCTTTTCAGGTCGAACGCTGAAGAAGAAAGGAAAATGAGGTCCACAGTAGAAAATGTGAAGATCTTTATAATAAGATTAGAATTTAATGTTTAAGAAAAATATTGAAGACAAAAGGGATTTTTTTTTCCCCTTGCGTTCGCAAAAAGAGACATAGAAAAATCATCATTATGTAGCATGTCCTTTACAGAACGTCGCTCCCATCACAGTCTGTCTGAAAGAAACTCGTTCCCTTGCCAAAACACCAGCCTCCGCCACAGTCATACTCAGACATTCCTAGATATTTTGGTGCCATCGTCTTCTTGGTCTACCCCTTCCTCTTTTGCCTGGAACCATACCTTCCATCACCGTTCTCTCAAAACCATTGTGTCTCTTGATGTGACCAAAGTATTTCCATTTTCTAGCCAAAATGGAATTGATAAACCAGTTCTCTTCTATGCTCAACTCTTGCCAAATGTCTGCATTTGTTCTTTTCTCTGTCCAGGGTATTCTGAGGATCTTTCTGTAACATTTTGACTCGAAGGATTCGATTCTTTGTCTAGAAGTTTTGGTAATCGTCCATGATTCACAGCCACAAGCTGCCACAGGAAAAACACAGGCTCTCAAGACTTTTGCTTTTATCATTTTGTTGGTGTCCTGCCATAATTTCTTCAGGCTGTTCGGTCTCTGCATTGCCATAGCTAGTCTTCTTCTGATTTCTTTCGAGCAGTCACCATTTTTGTCAGTTCTGGAGCCCAGATATTCAAAATGTGTGACCTGATCTATTTCCTTACCACCCACTGTAAATTTATGTTGACATTGTGTTTTGTCGGTGGTCATTATCTTTGTTTTATTTATGTTTTTGAACAGATTTTGATCGTTACTACGTCCATTAACTGCTGAAAATAGCTTATCTAACCCTTCTGCACGTCTTGATAATATCATTGTGTCATCTGCATATCATAACTCTGGAATCTCGTAACTCCCAATCGTAAATGGTCGAAACTTTCAATGTTCACATCTTCTTGAACATTTCTCATTATACATTCTGCATATATGTTGTACAGATAAGGTGAGAGGATACATCCCTGTCAGACTCTCTTTTGTAGTGCAAACCAATCTGATGTTTGCCCAGATACTTGGACAGCGGCTTGTTGATCTTGGTATAATGTTTCAATGAGATGGACTATATGCAAAGGACACCCCATTTCCTTCATGATTCTCCACAGATTTTGATGTTTTACCATGTCGAAGGTCTTAGTGTAATCAACGAAACATGTGTACAGGTCTACATTAAACTCTCTACATTTTTCATAGATATTCCTTAAATTGAATATGTGGTCCCGGGTCCCTCTGTCTTTTCTAAAACCTGCATGGACTACGTGAATTTCAGATTCAAATCTTTTTTCTATCCTTCTTAATAGGATTCGCAAGATGGCTGATCAGCGCGATAGTTCGGTAGCTCATGCACAGCTTCAGGTTGCCTTTTTTGGGGAGGGGAATATAAATTGATTTCTTCCATGCTTCTGGCCACTCTGCACTGTGCCATATCTGTTTACACAACTTATGATAGACTCGAGCACATGCCTCCCCTCCTGCTTGTATTAGTTCTGCTGGGATATCATCGCATCCTGGGAACTTTCCATTTTTCAGGCTTTTAATTGCAGAGCGTACTTCTTCCAATGTTGGTTCAGGTTCTTTCTCAGCATTTGGTAGGATTGTAACTGAGCATTTTGTGCTATCTCCATACATGGTTCTGCAGTACTCTCTCCATCTGTTCAGTATGTCTTTGGTTTCTGTTAATGTGTTATCCTCTTCATCATTTATGGCATGTGGAACCGGACGGAACTCCCTTGTCAGTGTTCTTATTGCTTTAAACGCATCTCTCTCTGCCTTGTTGCTGTAGGTTTTCTATATCCTTACACGTTTCTACTATGTATCTTCTTTTATCTGTTCTTATTTCTCTTCTAACTTTTCTTGCGCAGTTTTTATATGCTGTGTTGGTACCCTTCCTTCCCATTTGTTTTAATTGTTGCCTTTCTGCAATGAGTTTCTGTGTTTCCTCTGTTATATAGCTCAGGTGCCTATTCTTAGTTTTGTTTTTAGTCCCATTTCAGAGTTGTCCACTGTAATGCAGTCAGGCTTTAGGCCGTCATCTCTATTACTTGTACTGACTCTGAAATCAGCCTCTTCCCCAGTTGGCGTCGATGATCTGCCTGGCCTGAGGGCCTCACCATCAGATCTTTGAGTTTCGTTTCTCTTGACTGTCATAAGTTTCTTGGCATTTTACATCCAGTAGTTTGCCATTGCTTTCTGAATGTTGTTCTGGCCGCTTACCAACTATGGTCACTGGTGCGCCCTTAGCCCGATACCAGGCGTTTCCAGCTCCCGCTTTCAGAGTCATTGTCACACAAGTCGATCTTCCGCCTCGTCCACCAGCAGCTGTGTGTACTTATCAGGGGTGGACTCCCGTTCTTGTCGTTTCACTCACATAGTTTAGCCGGCCAGCCAAAGCCATTGCCCAGGGGATGCGCTGCCATACACAGGCAGACTCTAGGAGCCATACGTGAGTTAGACAGAAGTGGGGGAACCAAATAGTATCCTGGCCATCAAGGATGTGGCTGCCTCTCACCGTGAGGTACTATCACTTACACACTTCTGCCCTACTCCCCCTGTCCTACCCTACCATAGAAAAATATATGGTTTAAATTGATAAAGTTGGACAGATGTTCTTTGTATGTAATGTTATAATCGTTAAAAAAATACAGGATCATTTGGGAGTTGAAACACCAAAATAACAAGAAACTTTATGATTTAAGAACATGAATGTGGAATACTCATTGCCAACTAATTCCATGATTTGCAGGTTGAGAGTGAAATGGAGAATGTCCGGCGTAGATTAGACCAGACGGAGGGAAACCGTTCTGCCCTGCAGAACCAGGTTGAACAGCTGAGGGCCCAGTTAGCCAGAGCCGAACAAGATCGTCTTCGGTTGAGACTTGACCTAGATGAGTCACATATTGAGTCAGAGGTCAGAGATCAGCGAAGGAGAAGAGCAGGTGAATGTTTAATTCTTCTTCTTCTGCGTTCATCCCCCAAAAAGATGTTGCGACATTGTGTTGTAGTTTACAGCAAGGCTGCAATATCTGCGGCTTTCAGCCCAATACATCAAATTTCAGCTGGTGTTTTGGGTACTGGGTCTGCCTTTCCTTTGTAATCCCTATCCCTTAGCCAGACTACACTAGCGAAGCCTGTTTCCAGGGTCATCAGGAAACTGTGAGTCGCTAGCTGATGTATGTTAATTTACTGCTGCATCTTTGGCCCCTTGTTTATTTCCATTATTTCTGTATTATATTTTAGCTTTGATTTGTCATACAATAAGGACACATTTTTGAAGAGTAAATGACCAAGTGGTTAGAATACCCGCTTCCTGGTCTGAAGACACAAATTGAACCCACCTAAGGACTAGGCTTTTTCTATTTGAAATGAATGTAAACCTGGTCTGCATACTGTGCAGCAACTGCCAGGACAAGCAACCTTTATTCCTCAGCCTTTTTTATTTCAACGGGAGATGAATTGGGATAAATGCTGTGAAGACAGTTATTGTTTGTTGTTGTATGATCTGTTTTGTTGAAGTAAATAATTTAAATGTTCAATGTTATTTAAGAGTTACAAAAAAATTATTATTAACAGCTCTATGGTCAGAATATATGAAAATGCAGTGGAAAAATATCCACTTTAACAGGTACTCTGTTTCAGAAAATCTATAGAACCTGAATGTTTACCTTTGATTACTATAATTATCTACCTACCATTTTACAGAAAGCTAATAATTCAATGTTTTGGTTCCTTCTAAGGTGAGATCTACTGTTAGTTAGTTTTCCATCTACTGTGCCTTTAAGCATCTGGGGGGACCTTGTGTGATATGTCCAAGG